>JAPKLW010001183.1:120221-135207 GCA_026898455.1 Plectranthus barbatus
CCGCGGACCTTCTTTAATCGCTTCAATCAAGGCAATGTTCTCCGCCTCCGTCGAAGATAAGGCAACTACCCTCTGCAGACTTGCTATCCAACTAATCAACGTTCCATATGATGTGAACACAAAACCCGTCAATGAATTCCTCGTATCCATACATCCTGAATAATCTGAGTCTATAAACCCTTTGATTGGGAGCCTTGAGCTCGAACCATCATCCTCAAAGACTAGACTCTTCCCAACTTTTCCTCGAACATACCGGAGAACCACTTTAGAGCTGCCCAATGCTCCTTCCTAGGTTTAGCCATGAACCTACTAACCATGCTGAGAGCATAAGCAAGATCTAGTCTCATACAAACCATAGCATACATCAACGAACCAACAATGCTCACATAAGGAACACCTCTCATAAGCTCATGTTCCTCTTCGTCGAGTTTTCCAGCAGCACTCAACTTGAAATGAGCTGCTAACGGAGTGAGCACGGGCTTTACATCCTTCATTCCATGCTTCTCAAGAACCTTCATCAAGTATCCTTCTTGAGATAATGTGAGTCTTCTTCGAGCTTTGTTTTGAACTATTTTTATACCCAGGATCCTTCGAGCACAACCGAGATCCTTCATCTCGAACTCCTGACTCAGAGCTTCTTTCAGTTCGGCAATCCCTTGCTTATCTCGACTCGCTATCAGCATATCATCTACATACAGCAGTAGATAAATTCGATCTTCATATCTTCACCTCAAAAATATACACAAGGGTCATGTTTGCATCGAACAAAGTCCTGTTGAACCATAAACTTATCGAACCGCTTATTCCACTGCCTTGGAGACTGCTTCAATCCATACAATAACTTCGTGAGAAGACACACCTTCTCCCCACTACCGACTTCCTCGAAGCCCTCAGGCTGCATCATAAGGATCATTTCCTCCAGCTCTCCGTACAAAAATGCGGTCTTTACTTCCAGTTGCTCTAACTCCATGTCATACCGAGCAACTAACAACAAGATTAGTCTAATCGACCTTTGTTTCACCACTGGCACAAACACCTCGCCATAATCCACAGCTTCCCGTTGCGTGAAGCCACGAGCAACTAGTCTAGCCTTGAATCTAACTCCAGAAACCTCATCTTTCTTCTTATAGATCCACTTACAGCTAACTATCAATTGCTTCTTCCCTGGCTTATCCACCAACTCCCAGGTGTTATTCTTCTTCAAGGAGTCCATCTTCTCCTTCATGGCATCGAGCTATTTGAGTCTCTCCTTACAACTTATGGCCTCGGTATAGCTCTTCGGCTCTGTATCATCCAGCTCTACCTCTTCCGCCATAACAACGGTATATGCTACTACATCAGCATATCTGAATCGAGTGGGAGGTCTAATCTGCATGCGCTCCATGTCTTTCGTGAGATTATGATCTTGAAGTGCAGCTGACCATCAAACTACCTCGATCTCGCCATCCACCTGAGGTGCACTCTTCAACCCACTGGTCGACTCCACCTTAATCTCAACACCTGATTTATTTCCTTCGACCTTGTCAGACTGTTCCTCCGAAGCACAACCTTGTTTCGTAAGAATATTTTCCCGTTCTTTGGCCCCTTTATCCACATCTCCTACCAGTTCCTCGTTGAACACAACATCCCTACTAATGATGCACTTTCTTATATCCGATTCGAGACACCATAACTTGTACCCCTTCACACCTTCGGGGTACCCAATGAATATGCATTTTAATGCCCTCCTCCCAAGCTTATCTTATTCGATGTTCGCATAAGCCATGTAACCAAAAGATCTAAGGTTGACAAAATTCAAAGGATGACTAGACCATATTTCTTCCGGTTTCTTGAAACCTAGTGCAGTCGAGGGGCACCGGTTGATCAAATAAGCTGCAATAGTCACTAAATCTACCCAGAACGACTTGGGTAACTTCGCACTGAGCAGCATGCACCTCGTTCTCTCCAGCAACGTCCGATTGTACTTCTTCGCCAATCCGTTCTGTTGAGGTGTTCCTGACACTATCTTATGTCTTGCAATACCCAGCTTCGAACAGTACCTCTCGAACTCCTTCGAGCAATATTTAAGACCATTGTCAGTCAGAACCTCTTCACCTTCCTTCCAATCTCATTTCCAATCAGCACTTTCCACTTCTTGAGGGTCTCTAAAACATCACTCTTATTCTTCAAGATGTAGACTCACACCTTCCTTGAGTGATCATCAATGAGGCTCATGAAGTACTTCGCTCCTCCATTCGAACTGACCCTCGAAGGTCCCCAAAGATCTGAGTGGTTGTAGTTCATAGTTCCTCGAGCTCTCTGTCGACCTGCTCGAACTTTACCCTGTGAGATTTCCCATAGATACAATTCTCACAGAAATCCAACTCTCTGATATTATCCCCGAGCAACATATCTTGCTTCGATAACTCCTGTAGCCCCCTCTCACTAACGTGACCGAGTCTCCTGTGCCACAGTACTGACTTGTCAACCATCACTATCGAAGCATCCCCAATCACCGTGCTCCCCATCAGAGTGTAAATACCATTCCTTCGAGGTCCCTTCATCAAGACTAGGGATCCTTTGCAAACCTTCAAAGTCCCAGCTTCCATCTTGATCGTGTAACCCAGTTCGTCGAGCATCCCCAAAGATATTAAGTTTCTCTTAAGCTCTGGAACATACCTTACACCTCGAAGTACCCTTTATGTATTATCGTGCATCTTAATCCTCACCGAACCCATTCCAACCACCTTGCATGGTTTATTGTTACCCAGATTAACACTCGAGTTATCCTGCTCCTCGAACCCTTCGAGCTAGGACTTATTAGGTGTCATGTGGAATGTACAACCTGAATCTAATATCTATTCCCTCTCCGGGCGCTCATTCAAAATCTCCAATGCCTCTCCAGATTCATATTCCTGCTTAGCAACAGCTACATCTGCCTGTTGCTTCTGCTCATGCTTTGCCTGCCTCTTCGGACAATCTCTTTTGATATGTCCCTCCTTTTGGTAGAAAAATCACTTGACCTTCGACTTTGCCTTTGGCCTCGACCTTAACCTCGAAATTCCCCTGTTGGAGTTCCTCATCTCTGGTCTTCCTCGAGCCGCTCGCGCCACCAGGCCTTCTCCAAGAGAGTTCTCTCGCTTCTCGTACTTCTCATTCAATTCCTTCAAACTTAGAGCAGACTGAACCTCATCCATGGTCAATGACTCTCTTCCATACATTAAGGCTTTCTTAAAATTCAAATATCTCTTTGGCAGCGCACTCAACAACATCAACGTCTGATACTCATCACCTATTGCCACATCGATATTTGTCAGATCGAGGATCAACTTATTGAACTCATTGAGCTGCTCGTTGATCAGTCTTCCCTCTTGCATCTTGAACGAATACAATGACTGTTTAAGATAGAGCCGATTTCGCCAGGGACTTCTTCATATATAAGAATTCAAGTTTGGTCCATACTTTCGCTGTCGTCTTCTCCTTCGACACCTTCCTCGGCACCGTATCTCCGAGACTCAAAATCAGCGCACTGTGCGCCTTTGCCAGTGTATCTTTCTTTTGTTGCTCCGTCATCGTGTCGGGTAGCCCAGCCTCTCCTTTCAAGGCACCGTCCAAGCCTTGTTGCACAAACAACACTTGCATTTTTAACTTCCACAAATTAAAATCATTCGATCCCGTGAAGCGCTCCACCTCGAACTTGGCTGAACCCATCGCAATCCTTCCTCCTCCACGTTCACCGCATCAATTTGTTGTGAATTGAAGGGATTGCAGACACAAATAACAAACAGAAATATAAACGACACATTGAATTATAGTGGTTCGAGCTATGCTCTACGTCCGCTCTTCAAGCCTCCTCAGTGATGATTTTATTAAGGTGAAGAAAATACAAAGTATGTAACAATAATGGGCGATTACAATTGGTGGGGAGCAGTGTATTTATAGGGAGATATTCCTAAACACACAAGGAATATAAAATCTAGATTTGGTAAGATATATTTAAATCTAAATCTATCTCTAATAGATTTATTCCTATCCAAATCTAATAAGGAAACAAGATATACATCATATCTTTTCCATATCCAGCTAATTCGAACTGCTCATCGAGTTCCTTAACCTACACGGCTCTACCCACTTCTGTCGAACTCCTTCTGTCGACCTGCAGTCTCATAAACCCAATAACGAACTACTTTTCGAGCTAGATATTGAGATTACTCCAACAATATAAATATTTAAAATAATATATTAATTTCATTATTTATACTTATATCAGTTGAATAATTCTTTAAATTATTTAAATTGGGCGAATCACATCATTTTAATGTGATTTGAAATTGTCATTTGGCTCATTTAATTTGTAAGACTTTTAACTATTAATTTCACAAATACTTCATTTCTTAAACACACCTAAGAGAAGAGAGAGAGTTTGACTGACTTCATTTTTAAAAATCTTAATCCATAATTATTAATTTGACTATATTTCATGATCTTTAACACGGTACATACTCTTACCCATGAGAGAGAGAGAGCATGACGTCTGGTTTGAGGAGTTGTCTATATTTAATCCCACTTCTTGATATCATCACTTCCGTATAGCAATGGAGGAAAATCTTGGCCATGGCTGGCTCTACTATCTACTCCTATCCCCTGCAATCTTCCTAGCCCTCTACAGCACCTCCCTCCACATCCTCAACAAGCTCAGGAACCTCCCTCCCAGCCCCTTCCCGGCCCTCCCTTTCATCGGCCACATCTACCTCCTCAGGAAGCCATTCCACCGGAGCCTCTCCGAGGTCTCGAGGCGATACGGCCCGGCCCTCTTCCTCCGCCTGGGCTCCCGCCCCGTCCTCCTCATCTCCTCGCCTTCTCTCGCTGAGGAATGCCTCAGCAAGAACAATGACATCATCTTCGCCAACCGGCCCGACCTCCTCAACGGCAGATATTTCGGCTATAACTACACCAGCCTCTCATGGTCCTCCTATGGCGACCACTGGAGGAATCTCCGCAAGATCTCCTCGCTGGAGCTGCTGTCCACCCACAGACTCCAGATGCTCTCCCATGTTCGGGCCGAGGAAGCCTTCAGCCTGGCCCGGAAGCTCTATCACGTCACCAAGGATGACCCCGATAAGGTCTTGGAAGTGAAGTCGGCTATTTTTGAGTTCACCTTCAATGTGCTCACCAGGATGATCACCGGAAAGCGGTATCCACATCGATTCATATTTAATATTAATAATAATATATATCTGATTAATTAATTAATTATTTGTTGAAATCGGAAGGTATTACGGGAAGAACGTGGAGAGCTCGAGAGAGGCGGTGGTGCTGGAGGAGATAGCGAGGGAGACGTCGGAGGTGGCGTTCGAGACGAATGTGGTGGACTTCCTGCCGTTGATGCGGTGGTTTGGGTTCGGAGATGTGGAGAAGAAGCTCATGTCGATACACCGGAAGAGAGATATGTTTATGCAGAAGGTCATCGACGATAACCGGAGCCGGAGCCAGAGTCCGGCGATGGACGATGATCAAGGGAAGAGAAAAACTATGGTGCAAGTCTTGCTGGATTTGCAGAGATCGCAACCTGCATATTACACTGATCAAACCATCAAGAATCTCCTACTGGTATTATTAATTTTCTTTTTTTTCTTCATTTATTAATTTATCTTTTTCTTAAAATTAAATGCTATATTCGTTTTCACCATAAAATCAATAATAAATACATCATGATTCATGTGTATAAGAATTATATTCATCAATATAGATTTTTTAATGATATTATTAAATAGAATAGAATAGAAAGCGAAGTAATTTTATTAGTTAAGATATATATACACGGCATGCACGCGTCACATTTTATTATATTTTGGGATTATTAAATACTACTCCCTCCATCCCGGCTGAATTGTCCCGGGTTGATCGGGCACAATAACCAAGGAGTGTGAGTGTAAAGTAAGTTGAGTGGAATTAATATTTTATTGTTGAGTGTAAAAAAGTTGTCTTTTTAAGTAATGAGACAATTGAGGTGGGACGGACGAAAAAGAAAAGTGGAACAATTTAGGTGGGACGGAGGGAGTACTATATATTATGAAGAACTCAACTCATGGATATAATTAATGGACTATAGGATAATAATCATTTGTTTAATATGTGTGTGAATTCACTTGCAATTATCAGCTATTATTATTTATTTGTCCTGTAACTAGAAAACTTGTTCATAAATTTTTGTGATATGCATATAATATACTTAAAAGATAATATATTTTTATAATAATTGATGCATTTTATCGTGAAAGCAAGTTGTGCTCTAGTTCGGAGATTATTTATTCCCATGCATTTTGTATTATTTTATAAGGCAATATGTAATTAATTAAAAATATATATAGTATAGTGGAGTATGAACATGAATTGATCAGTAAATTAAGTAACCCTCATTCTATTGATTCTTTTGTTTGTGGATGCTTCAGCTTCATTTTTATATATAAATAAGTCTTATTTTTTAAATTTTGTAAGAAAAAAAGCATAAAGCATCTATGCATTGGAGCTCAATTGATTCCATGTGATAAAAAGACAACCTATGACTGCATCTCATGGAAAGAATAAATTAACAAACATTATTGTTTCAAACATTAATAACTTTGGAAGTGTGAATAAATTGAGTATTATGAATTGAATCAATTGATCTTCCATTAATTGTGGGAAAAAAAAATTGAATGATTTGCAGGTGCTATTCCAAGGGGGAACCTCAACATCCACAATCGCCCTCGAATGGGCGTTTTCTCTGCTGCTCGACAATCCGGGAACCCTAAAAAAAGCCCAAGCCGAGATCGACCGCCACGTGGGGCGCAGCCGCCTCTTCGCGGAGTCGGACGTGGCGGAGCTGCCGTATCTACGCCACGTCATCCTGGAGGCGATGCGGCTGCACCCTCCGGTGTCGATACTGATGCCGCACGTCTCATCGTCGGAGTGCGTGGTGGGCGGGTGGCGGGTGCCGGCGGGGACGGTGTTATTGGTGAACGTGTGGGAGATTCAGCACAGCCCGAAGGTATGGGCGGAGCCGGAGGCGTTCAGGCCGGAGAGGTTCGAGGGATTGGATTGGAAGAAGGATTTAGGGCTGAAGTTGTTCCCGTTCGGATCGGGGAGACGGGCGTGCCCGGCGGAGAATCTGGCGATGCTGAATATCGGGCTGGGGCTGGGATCGCTGATCCAGTGCTTCGATTGGGAGAAAGTTGGGGAGATTGATATGAGCGAAGGCGCCGGAACCACCACGCCCAAGGTTCAACCGCTCGCCGTTAAATGCCGCCCCCGTCCATCTCTTCTTCATCTTCTCTCTTAGTAATACTTCCTACCAATAATTAAATATTTCCTCCCGTACAAAAATATTTAAAATCCTTGTAAATATATATAATAAATAATTGAGTTTTTTAAAAAATCTTGGATTCGACAACTTGTGAAAATGGGCATAAAAATGGTCCAGGAAGAGAATGGGCCTGGGTGAAAGTTGGCGTAGGAAAGAGGAAACATTATTACCAACAGCCCATTTATTTGGACCACATTCCTACTGGTCCCAATTTCCAAAACCTTCCCAACACAACGCCAATTCTTTGCAAATGTCGTAAACATATCCACACAAGGATTTCTTCCCCTACAGTCATAATTCAATGATGTTAAATACAAGAGAGAGAATGAGTTTGAAAGGTGGTATTGATAATGGAAGGTTGTTGTTTGGGCATTTATATATCAAGGGAGCAGATAGAGCAGGGCTCAATATGAGAGTGAGATGATGTGGGGATAGTAGGATTAATAAATAATACTCCATACTGATGCATCCCATTCCCACCACATTTTCACTCTCATCAAATGAGCCAAACATTTTGTCAAGAGTCATTGTCACTTATTTTACAGAAAGAAATGCAGCTTTGATGGTCAAAAGGAATTGAATCATTAGTAGTCAAAATGATGTATCTTTTGAGAAAACCTTGAAGCTCAAGATTGTGACCACCACTAAAGCTGGAGTGAGAAATATTACTGTGAAGAAAGTTAAAGTGCTACTCATCTGTGGTGAGTTCTGTGAAAAATGTGATATTAATTGAAGTAGATAGTGAATGTGGCCTTATGCCAAAAGGAATGTCATACAAAAAAGCCCAAAAGGTGTTTTCTTCATTTCTAATGAAACCTTAGTTGAGTTGGGTGCTTCACAAAAACTCAAGATGTCAGGATCAGACAATGCAGCAGATGTAAAGTGGAGGTGATCTTCTTCCTCTCATGTCTTCTCTTAGTTTCTTTGTATGAAAGTAATAATTAATGTATTATATCCCCTTCTTGTCAGAGGAAATAATGTTGAAGGAGAAGATAGTTGGAGGACAGCCAGCTGTTTGAGAGGGAGATTGCTTGCTGAGAGAATGGCTTCAAGAAATGCAAGAGAGGAGGCCCATCACTTGGGAATCAGGGTGGGTTCACTTTAATCATTGGTTTTTTTAATTTCTTTCCTTCACAAATTTAAAATTTCACAATATATTAGTTGGTAGAGGTGGAGAGCCAGTTGAAGCAAGAAGTGGAATCAAGAAACAAGGCTGAGAGGAAACTGAAACTGTTGATGAAGAGGCTTGAATGCATCAACATATCATATGGAGAATCGGTTGAGGAAATCAATGATTCACAGCTCAGTCTGTGGAGTCCAAGTTCAACTTCGCTCAAAAATGATGAATACTGTGAAATGGGGTCAAATCCTTCTGGTGTTGATCAGCTCAAAGATGAGCAGTAATCGATGCCCCACATCCCAATCTTGAATATCACCATTGATAAATTTGGTCTTAAACTTATAACATGGCAACTGCAGGATAGAACCGTCTGATCCATACTCGGGCGCCTTAGTTCCGGTGAAAGTGGCGGCGGAAGACCACCGGAGGATTGATCCGGAGGTTCTTGATGCGACGGTGAAGCAAGTGCTGGAATCATTACGGCGTGCCAAGGAGCAGCTTCAGAGTTCGATGGAGAAACGACGTGTGAGCTTGAGCATGACTAAAGTTGTTTGAAATCATCATTTCATTTCATTTCATGCATATGTTGATTGCTTATGATTTGCTTTAGCTAGAGTTGGAGTGGAGTTCTTGAACAGAGCAAATGCTATCTTAAACTAATCATCAATAACTTAGCCTACTTCTCATGAATGCACACAACTCTCTCATTCTTTTGATTATGCAATGGACTTAATTGCAGTGTCATTTATAAAAATAAGAAACACCGGTTTATAGTGATTCGAATTTACACTCTACTTTGACTCTTTAAATCTATTTTCATATTTTATTGTTGTTCAGGGGCGGTGCCCGACCCCACGACAATATTTTTCTTCGTATGATATCTATATAATATATAAAAACAAAGCAGTCATTCATAACTGTTCCCACCTAAAATGTGTCAGAAGTATTAATAATAGAAAAACTAAATATACATAATAAAATATACATTATTTAATGAAAGTAAAAATAAATATTATTATCAACACAATATTAAATATTAAATTGAAATAAATAACAAATTATGAATATATCAACAAAAAAAAATAAACTATCAACTAAACATAACTAATAAATATATTACCGTAAATGTTACATATTAATTTACAAAAATAATGTGTTATTTAACTTAGATTAAATACATATAAAGTAATAACTAAATATATATTATTTAACGAAAGTCAAAATATTATAATCAACACAATATTAAATATTAAATTGAAATAAATAACAAATTATGAATATAATAACAAAAAAAAGTCCACTACCAACTAAATATAACTAATAAATATATTACGGTAATGTTAAATACTAATTAACAAATAATAATGTGTTATTTAACCTAGGTTAAATATACAAATATGAAATCTATATATATACTAAAGCAAACAAGTATTCCACAACTGTTCCCGCCAAAGCAATATATATAATATTTTTTATATTTATCTTATTTATCTAAATATCTAAATAAATAAAAGGCATTCACATATTAAAATGGTTAATTAATGGGTCCACTAATATTTACTTACTCGACATATATATTAATATTCAACACATGCTATTACTTAATTATTTAAAAATTATATTTATGTGAAAAAAATCTTAATCCTTTTGCATTAAAGAAACGATATTTCCTTATATATAAAAGAAATAATGTTTTCTTAATTAAAATTATTGATATGATTTAATGATTGGTAGAGTAATATTATCAATAATTTAACTTTCATATATTTATTTTAAGTACACTCCAAAATGATTTTATTTATAAAAGAATAGTATAATTGTATAATTGGTCAATCACTTTAAATATTATATTTTTATTTATAAACGGCATTATGATTAAGTTTTTACATTTTATATCCGTCATTTATTTTTTAATCTAATTTTGTCAACCCCATTTTATAAACTACGGCAAAATAATCTCCGACGTATAATTCACAAGCTTCAACTTATAAGTTAAATTTAAACATGACAAATCACAACTTTGAGATTTAGAAAATTGGTAAATTTTTTTACAAAAATATAAATTAACAATTTAAACAAATAGAGTGTATTTCATCAATAATTTACTAAATATTTAATTCATGTTGCAGATAATGTGAATGGAGCACCATGCTTGATTTCTCATAATAATTTTACAATTGATATCACAAATTTAGAATTTCAATAAGTGATGTTTCAAAAAATGAATATCCACATTTATTAATTTAACTATTTTTGATCCAATTAACTTGGGTAAGTGCCAAAGTACTATACTTATATTGTGATATTGGCTTACTAAAATCATAAAATTATATTTGATACACTTATGCTTTTTTAAAATAATTAAATATAATAATATCGTGCAACGCACGGGTGAAAAACTAGTACTCATGAAAAAAGAAAACTATGCTGGATATTTGTTGTATTTTGGTGATCGGATCCCACAAAAACAACGAATAAAAAATACTAGTATTAGATTAAAATTTTAGTTGGGCAAACCCATCTTTTGTTATAAATTGAAAAAAATAAAATTGTCCGATCAATTAGTTAAAAAAACTGAGATTCTTTAATAGTATTTTATAATTACATTCAACATTGTTAACGTGAGGTGATTTACAAATTATGATGGTTACCATTAAAACTCTAGATTCCCTATTATTAATTTATTTTGTTTGTAAATTTTAATTATTCATTATTTTATATGTTTATCGTGAATATAATAATTTGTTATATGAATTGTAATTATTAATTATTGATTTGTAATTTAGTTTACATTGTAAATTAAATTGCAATTGTTGATTATTGTAAATTTATTAATTTATATAATTTAATATCAGTTGTGATTATACAATCCACTATATGGAAATATTTGGTCATTTACTTAGGAAAAAGGTTACATTGATATTTGAGAAAGAATTCGGATAAAGATTGAATGAGCATTGCAAAACCAATTAATAGTTATCTCGTTGATACTAGAGATGAATTAAGGAGATGATATTTGGCCAAAGACCCTTGTCAATCATTTGAGATGCATATGCTATGACTGAGTTTAGTAAGTTTCGCATGTCATCTTAATATTATTGATTCAAGAAATTTCGATGAGGCAACTCGAAAATCAAAAGGATAGGGTTAGAGTTGAAACAACCTGGAAAAAAATTGTGGCGTTTAACCTCGACCAATTAACCTACAATCTGATGGAATGGCCTAAGATTTGTTGGGTTAACCCGTTTGACATCTCTAAATTATCGATATAGTAAAGTACAGCCCCACGAGCCTCAAATCCTACCTCCGCCATTGTTGTTGTTTGAGTTGGATCTTACAAGATCATCTCATTTGTGATTTGAGGGTCTATTTATACAAAAAATTGAGACATCTTAATCTTATTAAATATAGAAAATATCCCTCAAAATAAGAAAAATTAGATCAATCTTCAAGATTTTGGCATATGTTTCCAAAATGGATTAGAATAAATATTTTGTTTTTATCCAACTCTTGATCAAATTTGATTTATGAACTTCATTAATAGATCAGACTGGGAGTCTTCATTATCAAACCAAATAATTTAACCCATAATACTTCTTATAAGGGAATCAATATAAATCAGATCATCATATTACATACACCAATATAAATCAAGGTTTTGTAAGTATATACCATACTATACCTATTTTGGACCTATAATACAATTTGGTAACATTGTTACTGTCTTCAGCTCATAAATATCTCAACTAGAAAAGTAGGAAGTAGAAAAAAGAATGGGATAACTAATTTGGTTTATTTTCAATCCTTCACTCAAACTCAAAATACAGTATTTATGATGTCTCTTGTTCGAAGTGCAGTGGTAAAAGCACTCTACCCATAACTAAGAGGTCTTGTGTTCGAACTTTTATGGGAACACGTAGGTGGGTGTATGTATTTAAATTATATAAATTTAATAAAAATGTATATATAGTAATTAATACTCCCTCCGTCCCGCTACAATTGTCGCGTTTCATTTTGGCACATTAATTTCGGAGCTGATGTTTAGTAGCTAATTGTGGTTAATAATAAAATTAGCAATCATAATTAACTTGTTTAAGACTTAAATAAGTTAATTATGATTGTCACTTTTATTATTAACCACAAATAGCTACTAAACACTAGCTCCAAAATTAATGTGCCAAAATGAAAAGCGACAATTGTAGCCGGACGGAGGGAATATATCATAAGTAATTCAAGTCTAATTCTATGTATATTTCTTTTCGCACTACTTTTTATTTATTTTAAAAACAAAATATATATTTATCAAATCTTGCAAGTTGATCCCCTTAAAACTTTTAATATATTTCTTTTTTGTTGAGTCTTAAATGCTTTATTTCCATAGTATGTTGAACACCAACTCTATAAGTCTCAATTCAAATTCTAGCTTAGTATTCATTTTAGCTCATACTCCATTAATTATGCTTGAGACTAATTTAAGATATTCAGCAATGAATCGGTACATCCTTTTATAGACATTGAGTGGGATATTAGAAAAATAAAAACCTTGGAATGAGAGGTTTGGGGATTGATTTTTCTAAAAAAATATATATATAATGAATTGATTAAAAAGTGATGGCCAGTATTTTGTTTTGAGTTTGTAAATTATCCCAAATTAGGAGTTAGGACTTGCATTTTATGTGACTATTGAAATTTCAACACTAATGATATTGTAAGTTATAATTCCTTATTTGGGAAGAATTGTAAAGTAGAATATCCATCTATGACAAAATCCCTAAAATAAGGGATGAGCTGTGCAAAATCTTCTCAAGCATACCTCATTTTTCAACGCCAAACTAATTTAGTTAGGGAGTGTTGTTCATGCCCAATTCATCATAGTTCGAGATAATAAAGGAAAATTTTAGTGAACTAAGATTTAAATTAATACATTCTATTTAAAAGTAAAAATAATTTAACCGTTTGAGTTTTTCTTTTCTTAGAATTCTCAATTTATTAGATTTTTAAAATAGTATTCTAAACAATGTTTAGATTTCCCATTTCTTTGAGGGGAAATTTAAACTACTTTCGTCTCAATTTATTAGTTTCACTTTCCTTTTCGGTCTGTCTCGTTTATTAGTTAGTCTCATTTTCTAAAATGATAAATTTTTTCACACTCACCAATAAAATATTAATTTCACTACACTCTCAAATATTGATTACTGTGTCAATTCAACTTTGAGACTATTAATTTGGGACAGAGGCAGTATTCATTTTAAATATCCTAAAATGCCTTTACAATTAAGTTTACGTATGTAATGTTTCAGTGAGATGTATATTAACTTTGAGCATAAAAAGAGAGAAATTGACAATGATGCCTCATAATTTGGTTAAATACTTTGTTTGTAATAAATTAATCATGCTCATAAATTAGAATTACATTGAAAACATTCTTTCTCTATTTGTATAGTATATTTCAATTTAAAGAAAAATAGACTGCATTGATAGCAAACAAAAAGCACAGTATGAGGGGTAGGGAATTGGAATAGAACACACATGAATTTTGTGTGTGTAAATGTTGTGTATGTTTTAGAAGATTCATGTGTGTGTTCTGTTCCAATTCCCCGCCCAAAAGAATTCAACAGTAATTATATGTGGTGTAACCGCATTAATTGTGAATGTTAGTAAATTGGTTTTTCTCTACCAAAAAAAATTAAGATTCCAAGTAATAGACACCAGCTGTATTGAAGTGAATCCTACATCAGAGTGACACCAAATAACCACAGGAAGTTTTTGGTGGACCAATCAATTTTATATGATAATATATATATATATATATATATATATATATATATTAAAATTATTGAAATATAAAGATTGACACTGACACTGAATGTGCAAAACCCTAATTCAGGGAAGAAAAAAAAAGTATATATCTTGTTCAATTTCTAGTACATTCTTACCTGACACTGTCTGCATCACTGATTATGCCAATTTGATCCTACCTCTTCTCCAGCTCTCCTATTATTAACCCATCACCACTATCATAAATCCTCAAATATATCTTAAATCATGCAAAATTAGTGAAATTTATTCTCGCATTGTGTTCGTGTTTGGAGATTCTATTCTATACTTTCAATCATTTATGTAATTAATTTTTATTTTCAGCCATTGATGGAGTTATCAACATGTTGAGTCAACCATTTTCTACTTACATAATTACATGACGATGACAAGGTTGTTTTTCATTTGGCCGTTCAATTTTTCTTTAAATTTGTCTTTTCTTTTTAATCCCTAAAACCGTATTATTTTGTATCCCGCAAGTAGGGGTGTACATGAGCCGAGCTACTCGTGAGCTACTCGGATATCGACTCGAAAAAAGCTCGATCGAAGTTCGATCATTTAATAAACGAACCGAACTCGAGCTTCGAGTCGAGCTCGATAACATTATCGAGCCGAGCTCGAGCTCGGATGTATTCGGTTCGCCAAGCTCGCGAACATGTTCGAGTTCGAGCTCGAACCGAGCTTTATCGAGCTCGAGCTCGAACATGTTCGCGAGCAGGCTCGTT
>JAPKLW010001183.1:135607-214104 GCA_026898455.1 Plectranthus barbatus
AGGAGGGATCATGTAAAAAAAATCCCCATGTGAGAAAAAAGAATGAATCATGTCCATCAGATCTAAAAAAAATCAATGGTTGATATTGAATCAAGCAACAACTAAAATGCAATCAAGTAACAAAATAATCAAGCAACAACTAAAGCACAATCAAGCAAAATTGCAATCAAGCAACGACCTGAATACAATCAAGCAATGTCGTGAATGCAATCAAGTATCTTTCTCACTTTCTCACGTTAAGAGTTTTCTCACTGGATCCGCTCCCTATATATATATATATATATATATATATTATAATTATATAAAGTAAAATAAAATTTGAAACTTAAAAACTCTACCCCACACCCGTAACCAAATTCCCAAATTGCAAATCCTACTCCCGCTAGCGCCGCACCCGCCTCTCCAACACGCCGCGCCTCCATCAAGCTGCTTGTGACCGGCGCCCCTTTGCCCATCTTACTGTGCCGACATCTCATCCCCGCTATCTGGACCGACGCTCCATCTCTCCATCTTTAGGCATATGCCCTGAAAGTAATTAGGCATAAACAGGTTTATAGTTTTCATTGTTGTACTTTAGTTTTCTGTCCACAGCTTTCATTTTTACAGTTCTTGAACTCAGACTTGGGTTGGTGTGTGTATGTTTTTTTTTTAAGACTCGAATTTGAATTTGAACTCGAATTCGAGCTCGATAATTAATGCTCGCGAGTCGAGTTCGAGTCGAGCTCGAGCTTTTATTCTCGAGCTCGAGTTCAAGCTCGATCACTAATTTTGATTTTTTTGTCGAGCTCGAACCGAGCTCGAACTCGATAAAATTCTCACGAACCGAGCTCGAGCATCTCACTACTCGGCTCGGCTCGGTTCGTGTACACCCCTACCCGCAAGTAAAAAACATGGGCACAAGTTTAAATATATTTCGAATTATCAAATTTATTTTAAATTATTTTAATATTTTAATAAATATCCAAACTATCAAAAATTATTCAAAAATATCCCGAACTATTTTTTCAATCAACGAAACATTAACAATATTATCGAAAATTTAAGTAAGACACAATGAGCTATTATACTAAAACCTTTGACCGAAAAAAGAAGTTTGGGATATATTTGCATAATTTTTAATAATTTAAATTTTTGTTAAAATATTTGAATAGACTATGATAAATTTGAGAAAACTCGTATTGTTCATGATATATTTGAATCTTTGGCCTAATAAATGGTTGACTCGATATGTCTATAAGTATAACTCCCATCCACTATAGAGGTTAGAATTATATATGGAATGAAAGTATAAGATAAAGTATATTAAAATAATACAATATGATAAGTTTTTATTAATAGAAATACATTTATTGTTGGTTTTGAGATTAGAGTAAGTATAATGCACAGCGAAAATTTTAAGAGCAAACTTGTACTCACAAACTCGTAGTTCCTGATCAGTTTGTGCTCTTGCAAAAAAATTGTTATCGGGTTGGACTTTTATGTTCAGTTCGAGTATACTTCAACACTAGAATGTGTTGAGTTTCAAAATCCTTGAAAAAAGTAAAAATTAGTAAAGAGCAAGGGATTTATAAAGGTTCGGACAACACGTTCTACGTCATTTCTTCAGATCGTGGTCTGGAAATTCACTAATTCTTAGTTACAGGATGGTCTCGCGATCTATCACTAGCTGGTAGATGTCAATGTCTACCAGTCCACAAGCTCACTTGTCCATGCTTCTGGTTCCTTCGGCTTCGCAGACTAGGAATGTGGGCACACCACGCAGTCTCCTCCTCTGGATGTTGAGAGCTTTATAGTTTCTCCCGAACTATCAAACTGGTTGGCTAGACGCCCGTGATAATCACTGCTAGAGATCTGCAGTGACTGTTTTGTTCCTTTATTGGAAAAAAAAGAACACCAAGAATATAACTCGAGCATGGAAGCTAAGTGTCTCGTGTTCCAAAGATGACACGCGGTAGACTAAGATTTAGCCTTAATGATAGAAACATTTGAGTTTTTACTTGCGCAGAGTTTCGTTGCTTTTTCAGGTTTCTCTATGTTTATCACTCTAAACACTTCCTCTATTTATAGACGAAGCATGAGCATTTCAAAATTGTAGTCGTTTAGAGATATTTGAGCATCGTTCAATCTGGTGCGTCTTTTTCTAACGGGAAGCAGGGTGCTTTTCCTGAAGTCCTGCACCTACTTCGTCCTTCTTTGGCACAGTGTTACTAAATTTGATGTTGGAAATTTTCTTTATCTTTATTCATATTATTTTGGAGGGTCAAAGGCCAATACCAGTCTAGAAAGTCTCTAGATTAGCTTCAGTTTTGTTTTAAAATGTAAAGTCTACAGGTCTTTCTATCAAGTTGTAATTGTAGTTGATCAAAGAATAAACTGAATAATCAGTCTGTGGATGCGCAATGGACTCAGAGAGACTGAAGGATCAGTATGGAACTGATTAATCTGGGTCTCGTCCATTCAGAACTGACAAGTTTAGGATTACATCAAGGTGGAACTGATCAGTCTGGGACTAACCAGTCTCGAGCTCACCAATCTCAAATATCGAACTTGCCAGTATGGGAATCAACGTTCAGACTAGAGACGTCAGCTTGCATGGACTTTCCAGACTGACGACATCAACATGGAATCTTTATTTCAAATCCCCGAGCATAAAGACAAAGAGAATCGTATGAGGAATGGTGCTAATAAGATCATACTTAAAGAATTGGATATTCCTTAAAGTCTGAAACCCTAGACTTCAGTCTTGATTCCTTGGATTGACCGGTCTAGATTCCTCGAACTGATCACATTATTGTTCTGACGTAAAGGTTAACAATCACACTCAAAATTAGGAAAAGCGGGAAGATGTGCAGGATTTTTGAAAAAGCACTTACCTACCACCGTTCGATGCAAAGAATAAAAGGATTGGATTGGACATCATCCAATATGTCTCTAACGGCTCCAAGATTCAAATCTCTGGACCTTCGACTATAAATAGCCGAGGACTTCAATAGATTCAAACACCTACCACTGTATTATCGAGAGAGCCAAAACTCTGTCGAATTTCCTACACATTCAAAGTAGAGGCTTTTCACAAGCTTTCGTGTGTCACCTTCATGAACACGAGACTCAGAACTTTTTTTTCTTAAGTTAATCTTAGTGTTCTTTCTCTCCAAGAAAGAACACAACAGTCAAGTACGCTCTGTACTTTGACTCTTACGGCCGTCTAGCCGCAAGCAGTGAAGTTCGGGGGAGAACTCTAAAAACCTCAACTCCGGCGACAAGGAGGCTGTGTGGACTGTGGTGTGCCCACACTCCTAGAAGTTGTGAAGTAAAGGACCAACAGAGGACCGGGCGAGTGAACTAGTGGATCGGTGGACGAGGCATTCACCCACCAGTGATAGATCGTGGGAGCATCCTGTAGATCCAACATTTAGTGAGTTTTCAGACTTTGTTTGAAGAGTGGACGTAGGACTTTTGTGTATGAACCACTATAAATCCTTTGAGTAATTTATTGTTTTTTGTTTATCAGTTTACATTTCTTAAAACTCAACACTCAAGTGTTAAAGTATAATTTGCAATTGATTAATCCATACTTAACCTAAAAGCTAAGTCTTTGATAAACCAAACTGGTACTGAATCACCAGTTTGGATAAGTGCAAGTTTACATTAATATTTATGTTGTGCATTCATACTCTGATTTTGGGACCTACACGCAGGATGTCGACATTATGCTTTTGTGTCAGAACAACTCTGCCAGTCTGAGGAATCTGAACTAGTTTATACAACTTTAGTCTTTAAGAAATCTCCATTTTTAAAGAATGATTCTCTTGACTCATTCTCTTTTTCTCTGCTTGTGAGTGGGGAGTAAACTTGTAAACTGGAGAAGATCCAAGTGGTATCTTCGATCAGTTTCTCTGAATTATCAACTTCAAATTGGAAGCCAGATTCTTCTTCTTCACACGGTCCAAGCTAGGATTTTGAATTTTCACCCAGTTTATCTTGACCAGCTTCATCAGTTCCATTACAACTCGATACACATAATAACAGAACATTACAAGTTTGTACAAACTAAATTAACCTAGAGACACTTCTAACATGGTTGTTTCTATACATTCTTTTGATATTTAAAACCACAAATAGGTAGAAATACTTCTTAACATTTATCAAAATCCACACATCAAGATTATAATCTTGTATGATTAATATATTTAAGGACTCAACCTCAACAACCATAAGAATTTTTCTGCTTTACATTATTCTCAATTTTGCATTTCATTTTCTAATAATAGATTTTAGATTAAAAAGCTGTTTACATTAAGAAAAAACATACAACTCAGTCTATAAATTATATTTATAATTTTTTTAAAAAAAAATCACAATCAAAATTACTAAATTAAATTTATGAAGAGACATGTTATCTCTGTCTCTTCCTTTACTACTTGTAAGTTGTTTGTACGTTCAATTATTTATGTTCTCACATATTAATATTATATTTCCAACCAAATTTACTCTTGAACATGCTGTTTACTTCCATAATTATTTTATATTAAAACAACGAATTTTAGTTTAAATTTTTATTTACAAAAATAAATGTTTCATTTGTGTAGAAAATTTGCATTCACTTAATATTTATAGCCTATAAATGAGGCTTTCAAATAGCGACCTTTGACTGGGTTGGCAAATTCGACATGGCTTTTAAATTATTTTAATGATCACACCATCTTTTTACTTGTGGAAATTTTAGTATTTTCAACGAAATTATATAACTTTAATAAGAATAAGAATATTATTAATTATAAATATTATTTAAAAGATCACACCATCTTTTTATTTGTGGAGATTTTAGTATTTTCAACGAAATTATATAACTTTAATATTAAAAAAATGAGAATATTATCAATTATATCCTAATGTACTGATTAACTATAAAAATTATTTTAATGTTTCAATATCACTAAATTATAACATAATGTTAAATATCCTAGTCGCTAACGGTTTTAAATTTTGTTGAATCATACGTTAATTTTATTTTTTTAAAATTCATACATTAATTTTAATTTTATATATATTATATATATACCATTAAAAAAATTGTCGTATATAATTTAAGGGATGACTCATCAAAATTTTAACAACTTGGGTGATAGAGTGTATATTTAATTGACAAAATTAAATATGATTGTAATTGATGAAAATTGATTAATACATTAGGATATAATGATAGTTTTCCTTAACAAAAATAGTAAGATTGTAGGAATCAAAAGGTGATTGTGAATTCATTCACAAGTTGTGATTTTTTGACAACTAATGTAATATATTTTGGGAAGGGGGTGAAATGATTTCAAGAGAGTGAGCAAAACTTGCCTAAAATTGTGACTTTGCAGCTTCAAAAATCAAATCTTGGCCATGTAAAAAGCTCTGGACAAGTACCAGTACCAACCCCTACGAAGAAGAGAGAGAGAGAGGGAGGGAGGGGAGGAGAGAGAAAACTGGAAGAGGGCACTATTAAACTACAATACTCCAAATACAGATTGTCAGAAAAAAAACTGGTTCTTTGAATTGAAAACAATTCTCTCCAATTCCTTGAATTATTTGTTTTTTTCTCCCTGTACTTTCACCCTCCCTTCTTAATAACAACAATCTGAGATCTCATTCTGACACCAATCTATAAAGATTTCATTTTTCTGCCAAGATAACTCCAAAGGGAGTTTCTTTTTTTCTTTTTGTTATCCAATTTGCATATTTCTTTTCGATCCCTCTCTCTGATCAAGGAACAAACTCTGTCACCATCAAATCTTGTATGGGTTTTTACAGCTAAGGCTGTTGGTGAGAGGTGATGCAAAAACTACGAAAGGTCCACATTTTACTTTAACCAGGTTCAAGGTATGAGAGAGGAGCAGCACCCAATCCATATTCTCTGAACTTCTCAGCTGAAATAACTATTGCTTTCTTGTCTTTGGAGACACAATTTTTTTTTCCTTTTTTTTTTTTTCTGGGTTTTCAATTTGCCCATACCCTATTGGTTTCTTTTTATTTTATCTTGTGTTGTGGTGCTTGTTTCTTGCATATTAATGGTGTCTAGGCCTTGTAGGGCTGTTGGGTGTATACTTCTGCTAATCGGGGTTGTGGGTTTGGAGCCTGTGACTGAGTTGGAGTTGTGGTCGGGATTGATGATCAATATGTTGTCTGCTGGTTGTTTTGGATGATGTTTGTGTAGGCGGCGGTGGTGGTATATGTATATGTATGTGTATGTGTATATGCTCAATTGTACCTTGTATTATCTGTTTAGATCAATTGGACTGTGAGATCTTGTGCTATATAACAAGTAGTTGAGTAATAATGGTGAAGCCCTGTTGGATTCCATGTGTTGAGGGGGATGGAAGTAGGAGCAGAGGAGATGGAGATGGGAGAGGGTTGCTGTGGTATAAGGATCTAGGGCAACATGTAAATGGGGAATTCTCAATGGCAGTGGTTCAAGCCAACAATTTGTTGGAGGATCAGAGCCAGCTTGAATCAGGACCATTGAGTTCCCTTGATTCAGGGCCTTATGGGACTTTTGTTGGAGTCTATGATGGGCATGGAGGGCCGGAGACCTCCCGGTTTGTCAATAATACCTTATTCCCCAATCTAAAGAGTATGTTTCTTCTCTATCAAAATTATCCATTCTTGGTTTGTTTGATGATTTATCTCTATGTGATGATGCATTCACAAGCAATATTATAAAGAGATCACTAAAGAAAAGCAATACACAAAGCAAAGCAAAGCACAAAGAAGAAGAGATAACTGCTATATGCCATTGGACTGATAAGAACTTGCTTTACTAGTTTGTTATTAGTTATTACAATTGTCAAAACTTGCAATGGGATTGATGCTTACTGTGTCACAGAATTCTTGGTAGCAACTTAGCAGTTCGTGTTTCTTTGGACTTACAACCTGTGAATCTCTCTTGTTTTGAAGTTTAGCTAGAGAAATGTAGAACTGATGAAAACATATTTTCAGAATCTTGGTGTGTATGCATATGTATTCTAGTTGTTTAAATCGTGAGTTATAATGTTGGTGCAGAATTTGCCTCAGAGCATCAAGAGATATCTGCAGATGTTATAAAAAAGGCTTTCTTGGCAACGGAGGAGGAGTTTCTCTCTCTAGTAAGGCAAAAATGGTCGACAAATCCACAAATTGCTTCAGTGGGAACATGCTGTTTGGTAGGGGTAATATGCAACGGGCTCCTATATGTGGCCAATGCCGGAGACTCCCGAGCAGTGTTAGGCAGGGCAGACAAGAGCGGCAGAGGAGTGACTGCTGTTCAATTATCCACAGAGCACAATGCCAACCTCGAATCAGTCAGGGACGAGCTACGTAGTCTGCATCCCGATGACCCAAGTATAGTAGTTTCAAAGCACAAAGTGTGGCGTGTGAAGGGCATCATCCAGGTACAGCATTACATGTTCCTTGGTGGTGATCATGCTGCTGAATGCTAATTCTTGCTGTGATAGCAGGTGTCGAGATCCATCGGGGACGCGTATCTGAAGAGGTCAGAGTTCAACAGAGAGCCACTGTATGCCAAGTTCAGGGTGGCAAAAGGGTTCAGCAAGCCGATTCTGAGTGCAGAACCTTCAATGCTGGTGCACAAGCTCAACCCGGAGGATCGGTTTCTGATATTCGCGTCGGATGGTTTGTGGGAGCACCTGAGCAACCAGGAGGCAGTAGATATGGTGAACAGCTATTCCCGGAATGTGAGTATCTCAGATTAAACCTGATGATTCATTAGAAAAACATGATAGTGATAGTTGGAGTGAACAACAGGGCATTGCTAGGAGACTGGTGGAAGCGGCGCTTCGAGTGGCGGCCAAGAAGCGAGAGATGCGGTATGCAGACTTGAAGAAAATAGAACGAGGTGTGAGGAGGCATTTCCACGATGATATAACGGTTGTGGTGGTTTTCATAGATCACCAACTCCCTTCCATAACTAAATCCACTTCTATCAGAGGAGGTGGCGCCGCTCGTTACCCTGCAAATTCTTGATGTAGCTGCTGCTTGTATTAGAAAACACGATAAGAAAAAGAAAAAAAAAGGGAGAAGAGTATATTGTTTTTATGAATCCCATCTCTAAATCAATGGATGAGATTTCTTTTACTCGTTTGATAGCATGTCTGGTCTTGTTCAGTGTAAAATTCTAGTCGAGAGAAATCATGATCATCTAATTGGTTGATAATTATATATTTCTCATTTCGAGTACAGAGGTTTACTTATAGTTCATGGCTCTAGTCGATATGATTAGAGGTGTAAATGAACCAAACTGTTCGTGAGCTACTCGGATCTCGACTTGATAAAAGCTCGTTCAAGTTCATTTAATAAAGCTCGTTTATTAAATGTAACATAGTATTTGACTCGTGAGCTCGTGAGCAGGCTCGTTAGCTAAAATTAGTAAGAAATATAAAATAATTACTTTTATAAAAATAATATTTTCATGATTTAAGAGTAACAATAATGATAAATCTATCTAATAATGAAAAATATTTAGAATTTGAGCATGAGTATGATATTTTTTTTGAATAAATAACATTTTCTTCAAAATAATAATGAAAATCTTAAATATATTCTAAATTTAGAAAGTTCGTCTAGGCTCGATAAAAGCTCGATAACGTTCGTGAACATCAAAGTATTCGATTAAAAAGCTCGAAGCTCGACTCGAAACTAAATGAGTCAAACTTGAGCACAACACTACTCGACTCGATTCGATTACACTCCTAGATATGATACGATAATCCTACATGAATTTATATAGTAATAATGTGTTGATGAAAGTTTTAATAAGTTTGTGTCGTTATTGTCTTAATCCGTGTATTCACATCAACTCATGTAATTTGATAAATGTATAACATTTACCAATATAACAACATTACGTGACGTCTCATCGAATCAAATTTATAAGAACTCAACATCGTGTTATTGAATCAACTTCTTCATAATAGATCCACATTGTGTTCGTGTCCGTATTTGCATTTAGGATGTTGGAGTAGTCTCAATATAACTCGAGGAAGTAGTTCGAGTGCGTCGAGGAGACTAGTCCGGTAAAGTGGATCGAGCTGTGTAGGTCGAAGAACTCGAGGAGCAGTTCGAGTTGGATAGATATGGAAAATATATTGTGTATATCTTGTTTCCTTGTTGGACAAGATTTATCCTAATCAGTATTAGATTTGGATAGGAATAAATCTATTAGATATATTTAGGTTTAGATATATCTTACCATATCTAGGTTTTATATTCCTTATATATACGCATGCTCCCCACCAATTGTAATTGTCACATACTTTGTATTTTCTTCACCATAATAATATCATCATCAAGGAGGCTTGAAGAGTGGACGTAGAGCTTACGCTCGAACCACTATAATTCTTTGTGTTCTTGTATTTTCTGTTAGTTATTTGTGTCGCAATCGCTTTAATTCACAACAAATTGGTGCGGTGAACATGGATAGAGAAGGATTGCAATGGGTTCAAACAAGTTCGAGGTGGAGCGCTTCACGGGATCGAATGACTTCAGTTTGTGGAAGTTGAAAATGCAAGCGTTGTTTGTGCAACAAGGCTTGGATGGTGCCTTGAAGGGAGAGGCTGGGTTACCTGACACGATGACGGAACAACAGAAAAAAGATACACTGGCGAAGGCGTACAATGCGCTGATTTTGAATCTCGGAGATACGGTGTTGAGGAAGGTGTCGAATGAGAAAACGGCAGCGGAAGTATGGACCAAACTGGAATCCTTATATATAAAGAAGTCTCTGGCGAATCGGCTCTATCTTAAACAGTCGTTGTATTCATTTAAGATGCAAGAGGGAAGACTGATCAACGAGCAGCTCGACGAGTTCAATAAGTTGATCCTCGATCTGGCAAATATCGATGTGGCGATAGGAGATGAGGATCAGGCATTGATGTTGTTGAGTGCGCTGCCAAAGAGTTATTCGAACTTTAAGGAAGCCTTAATGTATGGAAGAGTCATTGACCATGGATGAGGTTCAATCTGCTCTAAGTTCGAAGGAGTTAAATGAGAAGAACGAGGAGCGAGAGAACTCTCATGAAGAAGGCTTGGTGGCTATGGCGGCTCGAGGAAGACCGGAGATGAGGAACTCCACCAGGGGAAGTTCGAGGTCAAGGTCTAGGCCAAAGCCAGGATCACAACCAAAGGTCAAGTGCTTTCTCTGCCAAAAGAAGGGACATATCAAAAGAGATTGTCCGCAGAGGCAGACAAAGCAGGAGCAGAAGCAGAAGCAACAAGCGGATGTAGCTGTTGCTGAGCAGGAATATGACTCTGGAGAGGCATTAGTGATTTCGAATGAGCGCTCGGAGAGGGAATGGATATTGGATTCAGGTTGTACATTCCACATGACACCTAATAAGTCATGGCTCGAAGGGTTCGAGGAGCAGGAGAACTCGAGTGTTCTTCTGGGTAACAATAAACCATGCAAGGTGGTTGGAATGAGTTCGGTGAAGATTAAGATGCACGATAATACAGAAAGGATACTTCAAGGTGTAAGATACGTTCCGGAGCTTAAGAGAAACTTGATCTCTTTGGGGATGCTCGATGAACTGGGTTACACGATCAAGATGGAAGTTGGGACTTTGAAGGTGTGCAAAGGATCTCTGGTCTTGATAAATGGAACTCGAAGGAATGGAATATACACTCTGATGGGGAGCACGGTGATCAGGGAGGCTTCGATAGTGACGGTTGACAAGTCAGTAATGTGGCACAGGCGACTCGGCCACGTTAGTGAGAGGGGGCTGCAGGAGTTATCAAAGCAAGATCTGTTGCTCAAGGATAACATCAGAGAGCTGAATTTCTGTGAGAATTGCATCTATGGAAAATCTCACCGGGTAAAGTTCGGAGTAGGTCGAGAGAGAGCTCGCAGAACTCTGGACTACATCCACTCAGATCTATAGGGACCTTCAAGGGTCAGTTCGAATGGAGGAGCGAGGTACTTCATGAGCCTCATTGATGATCACTCAAGGAAGGTGTGGGTCTACATCTTGAAGAATAAGAGTGATGCCTTGGAGACCTTCAAGAAGTGGAAAGTGCTGATCGAAAATCAGACTGGAATGAAGGTGAAGAGGCTGCGAACTGACAATGGCCTTGAGTATTGCTCGAAGGAGTTCAAGAGGTACTGTTCGAAGCACGGTATTGCAAGGCACAAGACAGTGGCTGGAACACCTCAGCAAAACGGATTGGCGGAGAGGTACAATCGAACGTTGCTGGAAAGAACGAGGTGCATGTTGTTCGGTGCAAAGTTACCCAAGTCGTTCTGGGCAGAAGCAGTGACTACTGCAGCTTATTTGATCAACTGGTGCCCCTCGACTGCACTAGGTTTCAAGACACCGGAAGAAATATGGTCTGGTCACCCTCCAGATTTTAGCAACCTTAGAGCTTTTGGTTGCATGGCTTATACGAATATCAAATGAGATAAGCTTGAGAGGAGGGCATTGAAATGCATATTCATTGGGTACCCCGAAGGTGTGAAAGGGTACAAGTTATGGTGTCTCGAGCCGGATGTAAGAAAGTGCATCATTAGCAGGGATGTGACGTGAGAACTGGATATAGGGGTCGGGGAACGGGAAAATATCCTTGAGAAAGAAGGTGGTGCTTCGGAGGAACAGTCTGACAAGGTCGAAGGAGATAGATCAGTTGCTGAGATAGAGGTGGAGCCGACCAATGGGTCGAAGAGAGTACCTCAGGTGGATGGCGAGATCGAGGTGGTTCGAGGGTCAGGTGCGCTTCAAGATTATAATCTCACAAGAGATAGGGAACAAAGGCAAATAAGACCTCCCACTCGATTTGGATATGCTGATGTGGTAGCATATGCCTTTGTTATGGCGGAAGAGGTAGAGCTGGATGATACTGAGCCGAAGAGCTATACCGAGGCCATAACGTGTAAGGAGAGGCTCAAATGGCTTGATGCCATGAAGGAGGAGATGAACTCATTAAAGAAGAATAATACCTGGGAGTTGGTGGATAAGCCGGGGGAGAAGCAACCGATAGTTAGCTGTAAGTGGATCTTCAAAAAGAAACAAGAGGTTTCTGGGGTTAGATTCAAGGCTAGACTAGTAGCTCGAGGTTTCACACAACGGGAAGGTGTAGATTATGGAGAGGTGTTTGCGCCGGTGGTGAAACAAAGGTCTATAAGGCTGATATTGTCGTTGGTTGCTCGGTTCGACATGAATTTGGAGCAACTAGATGTGAAGACCGCATTTCTGTACGAAGAGCTAGAGGAAAGGATCCTTATAACGTAGCCCGAGGGTTTCGAGGAAGCCAGTAGCGGGGAGAAGGTGTGTCTTCTCAAGAAGTCATTGTATGGATTGAAGCAGTCTCCAAGACAGTGGAATAGGCGGTTCGACAAGTTTATGATTCAGTAGAACTTTGTTCGACGCAAACATGACCCTGTGTATATTTTCGAGGTGAAAACATGGAGACTCAAATTTATCTACTGTTGTATGTAGATGATATGCTGATAGCGAGTCGAGATAAGCAAGGGATAGCCGAACTGAATGAAGCTCTGAGTCAGGAGTTCAAGATGAAGGATCTCGGTTGTGCTCGAACGATCCTGGGTTTGGAAATAGTTCGAGACATAGCTCGAAGAAGACTCATATTATCTCAAGAGGGATACTTGATTAAAGTTCTTGAGAGGCATGGAATGAAGGATGTAAAGTCTGTGCTCACTCCGTTAGCAGCTCATTTCAAGTTGAGTGCTGCTGGGAAACTCGATGAGGAGGAAAGGGAGTTTATGAGAGGTGTTCCTTATGCGAGCGTTGTCGGTTCGTTGATGTATGCTATGGTCTGTACGAGACCGGATCTTGCTTATGCTCTCAGCATGGTTAGTAGGTTCATGGCCGAACCTAGGAAAGAGCATTGGGCAGCTCTGAAGTGGGTCCTCAGGCATGTTCGAGGGACAGCTGGAAAGGGTCTAGTCTTCGAGGATGATGGTTCGAGCTTGCGGCTCCCAGTCGAAGGGTTTGTGAACTCGGATTATGCAAGATGTATGGATACGAGGAAGTCATTGACGGATTTTGTGTTCACATCGTATGGAACGGCGATTAGTTGGAGAGCAACTCTGCAGAGGGTAGTTGCCTTATCTTCGACGGAGACGGAGTATATTGCTTTGACCGAAGCGATTAAGGAAGGTCTGTGGCTGCTCGGATTCATGAATGAACTGGGGATTGATCAAGGAAAAATGAAGGTTTCCTGTGATATTCAAGGTGCTTTGCAGTTGGTGAAAAATGATGTTCATCATGAGAGAACTAAGCACATCGATGTGAAGTTCCATTTTATAAGAGATGTGGTTGCAGCCGGAGAGGTCGAGCTGCACAAGGTCAATACTCTCGATAATCATGCGGATATGATTACAAAGCCAGTTCCAAGTACTACATTTGAGTACTGTTTGGAACTGATCAAACTGTTAAAGTCGAACTCAAGAGGAGGTGCCAAGCCGAGGTGATATTGAGCCTAAGGTGGAGAATTGTTAGAGTAATCTCAATATAACTCGAGGAAGTAGTTCGAGTGCGTCGAGAAAACTAGTCCGGTAAAGTGGGTCAAGCTGTGTAGGTCGAGGAACTCGAGGAGCAGTTCGAGATGGATAGATATGGAAAATATATTATGTATACCTTGTTTCTTTGTTGGACAAAATTTATCCTAATCAGTATTAAATTTGGATAGAAATAAATCTATTAGATAGATTTAGATTTAGATATATCTTACCATATTTAGGTTTTATATTCCTTACGTATTTAGGAATATCTCCCTATATATACCCCTACTCCCCACCAATTGTAATTGTCACATACTTTATATTTTCTTCACCATAATAATATCATCACCAAGGAGGCTTGAAGAGTGGACATAGAGCTTACGCTCGAATCACTATAATTCTTTGTGTTCTTGTATTTTCTGTTAGTTATGTGTCGCAATCGCTTCAATTCACAACATAGGACTTAACAAGTTATATCATATTTGTGTTGACCATATCCTTAGCAAGATGTGTTATCAAATCATGTGATAATGCATCAACACGATAATAATCTGACACAGGTTATCAGCATAACTTATTATTTACTAAATGAAAAAATATAATGGACGCATTATCCAATTACACAAGCAGTTGAGTAAAGGATTTTCGATTTGAAAAGGGGTAGTAATGGGGGGTGACAAATAGAATAAAAAACTAAAAGCATCAGTACTGAAATCTACTCAAGTATTACAAAGTTTAGCAAGCATGAATGTAAAGTCTGTGTAGCTAAAACTCCCTACAAAGCAAAACAAAATATCTAAGCATTGCAAACGAATGCAGGCAAGAACAACTGATTTCTACACATCAAAGAACTTTAAACTGATTTCACTGGTTACACCATATGCAGTGGACAACCACATACCACCTCCTCAGCAGCATCTCATCTCAAAGGACCAACCATTTCAAAAAATGCTAAGCTTCGGTAACAAAGTATTTTAACTACCAGGCAAATCACGAAAAACAAACTAGCAGAAACCAACTGAGACAGTTTCCAGTTACATGGGTTAGTTCAGTATCTACACTACTATCATGCAAGTCCATAATTCATACAAAAGAAAGAAAACTAGATAGAAGATTTTAAACCATTCTCAGAAATTCTTACCATTGAGTCAATAAACCGCTTCTAATAATTTTCCGGGAAAACTTGCACACAAACCTCGCCATCATCCAAATAAGAACTTCAAATGAAGAAAACTGCTGATGATTTTAAACAGTATTTGAGTAAATCAGCGTTATATTATCCAACTTGACAACAATCTAGAGTCTAGAAAGAGCAACGAATAAGAACGTTAATCATCAAGCAACACTTCATCCAGCACTTCAACATAAGCAATCCCAGGGTTGACTCGATTTTAAGTAAATTACAGGCCCAG
This sequence comes from Plectranthus barbatus, assembly GCA_026898455.1. Taxonomy (NCBI): domain Eukaryota; kingdom Viridiplantae; phylum Streptophyta; class Magnoliopsida; order Lamiales; family Lamiaceae; genus Plectranthus; species Plectranthus barbatus. The sequence continues at coordinate 150,512 of JAPKLW010001183.1, forward strand.
GACTTCATGGAAGCTCATTACTGAATGAACACATCCTAACAAAACCTTATTGAGACCTTTCCGTGCACCAAAAACACCAGACCACAAAATCATAGGCACAAATTGTCAAACCAAAACTATGAAATCCAGTTCATAAAAAGTCATCATGCATATCTACGTTAGTAATCAGTCAACAAGAAGCAAAAATGAATAAGAGACAAAAAGACCAAAATCACGCAAAGAGCTACACATATCCTAGGCTAAGCTCTTAATGACAATTTTTGTTAGATTTTTGAAATGGTTGGCATGCTGATTCAGAAGCACTGACTATAGGAGGTGGTTGCTCATTGTCCAAGGCATCACCAGGAAACCCACTAACTCAAGGAGTCTAATTACATAAAATAATAATTGCTATAAGAGCCACTGAAGATTACAGAGACAGACGGTATTCATATCAGGGTGTCAGCGAGAGGGCAAAGGGGGACTTCAACAAATGACTCTAATCTACCAATCCTGAAAAAAGAGAACACGTCCAATTAGAAATAACAGTAAAGAAAATTTAAAACTATTCAATTTAACAGAATTGAACAGAAAACAGAGGTCAAAAATCTAAATTTCAGATGAATGCCTTACTATAGATTATAGAACAAGGTTTAGTTAGGTTCCTCCACCAGCCTTACCAGAAATCACTGTCTTCTGAAATGTTAGGCCAAGCAATTAGAAAGAAAATAAGATATCACATGCTTAAAAAAAAATTTAGAACTCACCGTCTCAATTTTCCCATCTCCATTTGCCTTCGGACTAGACTTGGGCTCTGAAAATCTGCACCGTAGCAAAGGCCCGTATCATCAAATTAACTATTCAAGATATTCAACTCTTTTAAGATCAATGGTGAGCACATTTTTTTTTAAAAAAAAAAATTGAGTACACTCAAAGTATTTCACAATCCTTAATAGAAGGAAGGGGGATAAAGATCCCAAGTGCGACTTACCTGAGTGCCCTTGCTTTCTTTTTATCTTCCTCAGCTGAATCAGGAGCAGGAGCAGGAGCAGGAGCAGTCCCAAACCTAGCAAGTCTAGCTTTCTTCTTAGCTTCCTCATCAGCTGATACAGATTTCACAATGCCAAACCTAGTGAAACATTGAAATGGGTGACATTGGCCAATGCAGGAGAAGAAAACTAATTAAACAGCAACAGCAAAATCCACGCACAAACACATGGAAGGAAAAGAATGGTCAAACCTCTCCGCTCGAGCCTTCCTCTTCAGGTCCTCTGAATGCTTCGATGAATCCAGCCCACCAACAGCGGAAACTGTACCAAACCTGAGAAACAGACCAAACATAGAGTAATTGATCCGTAAACTCATTCCGAAAGATAAAACAAGATACGGTAAAGGTATAAAAAATAAAGCATGAGAATAAGCAATAATAATAAAAGATGAAACTCTATTTCTGGGTACAGAGTCCCCACCATAATCAAATGCTGCATTGAAAGATCCTGATTGCATGTCAGCTGCAAGTTCGAATATTACACATCCGACCCAAAAGGTGCAATAACACCAACACTTACCATACGGCTATCAAGCAAGGTAACAATCCAGGTATACTAATAGAACACCACAACCACCCCAATATCAAACTTCAAAATTTAAAAAAAAAAATATTTGAGTACTAAACCCCCGAATACCGAGCCTCACAGCATCAACAGTTAATTCCAATTCTCGACCCTAACTACATCATATCAGTCGGAAGTAGCATATCACAGAGACAGACAGTGGAGACGAAATTATATACCTCTCGGCTCGGGAACTGCGCTTCTCCTCTTCGGAGAGATGTACAGGCATCCCGAACCGCTCCGCACGCTTCATCTTCTTCTGGATATCTGTGGCTGCACCTCCTCCATCGACGTCGCTGGTTTTCACATCCGCCGGAGCCAGTGCCCCATTCTTCCCGTCATCGTCGCCTCCGCCGGTCAGAGGTGCTGGGAGTTGCTGAGTTGATGAAATATCTTCAGACGGCGACGGCGCTAAATTGAGATCTGTTGCGGCTTTAGGGTTTCCGGCTTTAGCTGCTGTCGTGGTTGCCATGAGAGAGAGAGGTTAGTTTAGTTGTCGATAAATCGTGTTGCTTTTACTGCTTGTGGAATGTGGACGACAAATAGCTTTTCTTGTAATGTTATTTATGCCCTTTCTTTTTTTTTTTTCTTCTTTTTTTTTTGTTCTTTTTTTAATTTATGGCCAGTAACGCTGCCCTTGATTGGGCTTTTAGTTTGTAGATTCCTCGCAAATTTTAGCCCAAGTCACGCTCAGCTTCTGGAATGTAAAATGAGTTGAACTTGAGTTTTTAAATTGTTATGAATGTTTACGAATTTAATTGAACTTTAGTCAAATTTAAATAAATTTTTAAAATTTAAGTTATATTTAAAATGCTTATTATTGAGGTTCGAATTATCGGAATAATGGAGCCCTTATAATTTATTAAACGAAAACAAGCAACAATAGAGAGAATAATATGTAGAACGTATTAAGAACGAGAAATAAGCGTAAAATAGTGAAAGAGGTGCGCGAATCAAAGAGGAAAAGGCGTATTCAATTCAGAGATTTTGCAGGCATTCTAAGCGTAAAAAAAGATATAAAATTTGAGTTCTCCACCCCTATTTATAGACAATATAGGAGGGAGAACATTTGACTTAACCCTAGTAATGGGCGAGCTCGTGCTCGCCACAAATATCGGAACTGCTCCGGGTTTCTCGGGGTCGGCTAGGGCTTCCAATGGTCGCGCATCGGCAGGCTTCTAGGGTTTTCTTCATCTACTTCCTCGTCAACGATCCCTCGTTATGCTCAGTACCGAGGAGCTCACGAGGTCGGTTCCGATCTCTGAACTTGGACGATTCTGGATTTTGTGTATCTCCAGGTGGGCTGTGACTCTGGGCCAGCGGTTACTTGGGTCGATGAGCTTAGTGGGCCTGGACCTCGGGGGCTTGACCCCAACAATAGCCCCTAGATAGGCTCTGGAATCAAAACTTTCGGTCGGAATGAGTTACTTAGTGTGGAGTTTTGAGGCGTCCAAGAGACTATCTCCGGGTCCCGGGAGGTGTCTCCGGAGAGAGCAGCTCCGGTGGAGAGTAGCTGGGATACTACTCCATGCCAGTATGAAGATTCCTTAGAAATGCAAGCATATGGCTGTATCAGGTGGCAACGGGATGCCGCCCTGTGGGCCAATTTGTGGGTCTTGAGTTCACGCGGGTTAGAATCATTCTAGGGAATGTTCTCTTGCATTGAGCGGTACTCTCATGCGTGCACTCTGTTTAGATTCCGGAGAGCGCTGACAGTAGGAGTTCTGACGGATCCTGGGGCACCTATGGGTTTCCCGGGGAAGCCCCACATTCCCGTTGAAGATGCCAATCGCGTCAGAGTTCGTCCCACAAAGTTGGAATTAATCTCTATTTATTGAGAATAGGTCAAAACCGAGGAGGATAAGTGATCGGGTGGAAGCCACGAGCGTGCTCGGTGCTGACCCAGAAACTTGGGCAATTTGATTTGTGCCGCCCTTGCGGTGGCATGATGGTAATTAGTAATTACCATCAACTCCGAGGGCAATTATCGGAATGCGAACAGTTTTTTGCTTTAAAATGTTAACGGTTTCATTTTCTTCACTTTTGATTTCGGTCGACCAATATACTCCATTTCTCCTTATGATTCACCTTCTCCGGTGTGTTGTTACTATTCCGGCGACTGCTCTGCTACTATTCCTGCGTCCAGTTACTGCTGTCGATGACTGCTATTTCGGTCGTCTTTCCACTCGTTGTTCGTCTTCCACTTAGGTAATTCTCGATCTCCACTCTATCTTTTCTCAGTTCTTGTCCTATTTCAATTTGTCGTGTATGTGTGTCTTCCATTGGGTTTACGTATTGACGAGTTAGAGTCTTATGTGGTTTAGTTTTTTTTTATTTTTTTTACTTTGGGGGGTTTATTTTGATCGTACAATCGTGCTTATTCGTCTTTCTTAGCATCGTTTGTGTTTGCTTTCGCTGCCGCGATCTTTGATTTGTTGGTATACAATCGCGTGCTCTGATATAGTACGAGAGTCATTTGTGTTTCTGGGCAATTTGTATTTCGTCCTTGTGCTTGTTGCCGGTCTCGCCTTCGTGCTTGCCTTGTTTTAGCTAGTTTGCCTTGAACCTTTATATTGGTCCATGGTTTACGTGTTGAGAGTAATCTTTTAGGTACTTTTTAACTATGGTGATTACTTCTAATTTGGTTGTTGCCCTTCTTTCATTTATGTTCTTGGATCTGATTCGTTGCGTTGATCATCCCATAACTAATTTAGGTTAGGGTTTCTAGTTGCGGAGTTGGTGATTTATTTATCTCCCGTTCGTATTTTGTAGTGCATGTGTTTTCATTAACTCGCTGATTGCACTTGAATGTTAGGAATGGCTGATTCCATTACGTCGGTTAGAGCGGTTAGGGAAAGTTACTTCGTTTCGAGCGGTTTCTGGTTTTCAGAGGTCTTTCCCCTTTAGTTCGTATGCGTAGCATTTTTCTTTCTTCGCTTTGCGGGGCCTCTTTCCTTTCTTTTCGTGTTTTTTGGACTTAGCAGTGTATGTTTCTTTTGATTTCAACATTTAAATATTCTATGGGTTTGTCTGTCGAGATATGAGAGGAACCGTCCTCGTCCTCAGGATCGACCGGGACCGAGATTAGGTGTTCCCCCGACCACGAGGAAGCAATCTCCTCGTTCTCAGAGGGTGGTTGGTTCGACAGAGGACCAATTGCTGAATAAAAATAAAAAAGCATTTCAAAAATAATATAATAATATAAAAATTTATCATCCTTATTTCATATAAATTATGAAAATCATAACTTTATAAAATTAATAATTTTATATTTTATTATAATTTTAACTTAGGAGCTCGCTATTATTATGTTTAAATTTAATTAATTTAATATACAAGTTTTAATTCAATCGGAATCAAAATAATTCGCAAACAAGAGATTTAGGAAAACCTTATAAAATTAGGGAATTTTTTTTTTTTGTCTGTGGATAGGTTGCGATGATACAGGACGGTTTATAAACCAGTGGTCCGACGCAGGTCAGGATCATTGGCCAAGATAGGCTGGACCCAGTTCAATTGAATTGATTTTCAATTTTGTTTTATTTTTAAAATATTTATAATTTTTTTTTTCAGATAGACTATAACAAAAAATAATTTTAACTTAATTTTATCTGATGTGTAACAGAAAAAATATAAATTTATTTTATCAGAAAAAATGGAAGAAACTAGCAGTGTGGTGGATAACTAAGTAGATGTCTAGATCATTGGCAGCTCCATAACACTAGTTGCCAAACCGCTGCGCTTCACTTAAAACGGAATCAAGAGAGAGAAAGAAAAGAGAGAGAGGATTCAGAATTTCTGAAGCCATGAAATTAGCTTGCACAATGCACACCAATTCAATCCAAATCCCTTCCAATTTCGACTTCAATCTGCTAAAATCTTCCCCGCTTAATTTACCTAAGCACGTTGCCGCAGGGTTTATCCTTCACCGTTCTCGCCCTCTTTTATCTGGTATACTACACCACCAACTGTAGCATTAATGTTTTATATTTAAAGTAATTTGTTTGTCGCGTCTTCCTTTTTTTTTTTTTTTTTGTCGGTAGATTGTTGATTTTGGATTGATTTCAGGGGGGTGTGCTTCCGGTAGAAAGTGTCATCAGCTAACGTGGGCGTTTTCAGAATGGAGGCTAAGCAGCAGTGTCCTAAGAAGAAGCCCTAGTGAGAATAAGTATTCGACAACTACTTGTGCGAGGAAGACTCAGCATGAGGAGCAAGCGTCTGCTTCGGGAACTGATTTAGGTCATTTTATTGGGAGTTTTCTGTGTTGTCATGCTTATCGTGTCTAGTGATTGGATTGTTAATTACTCTTCGTTGAAATGGTGATTTGTGTTTATCATGTCATATTTTCGTTGTGCTTGTTTTTCATTGTTGTTGTTGTCTTGTTGGTAGTGCAGATTGTGAGTTTTGGTAGGATATCTAGAGTTTTTTATTCAAACAATCCTGATATATTCAGGCGTTATTTTACTGGTTTATATGCATTGTTTTTGTTATTACTGGCCGAACTCTTGCAGTCTTGCTACACAAAATGGAGAAGAACGTATTACACTAATCTATAGTTGATTTATTCATGTAAATCCACAGGTTATGCATGCAGAAGTGTCTCCATATATTGGTCAGCATGTTTTATTTTGCATCTCTTATAGCTAAATGAGTCTGGGATTTTGCTCGGAGAAATATATTGTGGATCTCAATCACAAACAAAAGGCAATATGTTGTAAATGCTCCACGAGGCATCATGGGCTGAAGTGCATGCATAAATTTAGTAATATTGATATGTTTTGCCAATAAATGAAACTGTTGTAACATGCAGCGCATGAAGTATCTAGATTTGAGTCACCCAATGACATCGGTGACAGTGAGAGATCATGTGATGATGTCTCCACTGCTGATGCTGGAGAGACATCTTTGGCATCTCCAGATTATGCCTCGGCTCTCAGAACTGTGGGCCTATGTGTATGTGTTTTCTGACTGTAATTCTGCTGATGCTAACTTTTGTTAATTGGTTTGGAGAATTGAAGTCAATGTAGTAAACCTTTTGTTGTAGGTGTTCTCGGCTGTTGTATTTGGTGTTGGTTTAGGTTTCAAAGATGGAGTTGAGAAGGCATCTGAGTTTTTTGCTGGGTATGAGCACTGACCTTCTGCAACCATTTCTTGGGGGGGGTTCTATGCTAGTTATTCAAGGCATTAATAAATAACACGAGGTTTCCCTTTTGCTCTTCTTTCATCTGGATATGTTCTGGGTTATAGTTACGATCCAAGGTATATGATATTAAAGCATAGGGGTTTGATTAATCTGGAATTACATAAAGTTCCTTATGACTGTTTATATACATACTTAGTTCATATGCAAAGGAAATATATGATTCTACCCTTATGTAGTTTAAGAATTGCATTTTTTTTCAATATTCAATTCTATTGCATCTGAATATGTTTCCACTTTCAGAATGATGACATATCATTGTTCTCCTGTGACTGTTGTGATGAAATCTTTTTCATTCTCGGTGTTTTTAGTAGAATTCCTCTGTATAAAATGTGATTTCTTTTTAAATACTTCTCTTCATGCTTGACTGAACTTTGAACACATCTTATATGCATAGGTATCTATTGGAGCAAAGTTTATCTGTGGACAATCTATTTGTATTTGTTCTAATATTCAAGTATTTCAGAGTGCCAACCAATTATCAGGTAGCACCACATTTTTTAAGACAATTTGACCTTTTAATTAATGTCATTTCTCTTCAAAATGTAGCTGGATGCTCAACTATTTTTTTAATAGTAATGCATTAATTTAAACACACACCCAGATGTCCCCAGGGAAGCTCGAACCCATGACCTCTCGATCATGGGCAATGTGCTTTCACCACCACACCACGAGCAGGGGACAACTTAACTAGTTTTTGTGTTGGTTGTTGACATGTTGATCAAAAATCAGAGTCGGGTGCTTTCTTATGGTATTGCTGGTGCAGTAATCTTCCGTTTGTCATTAATACTTCTCGGGACTGCAACACTTCAGGTCACTTGTCAATTCCAACTTTCGTGAATATGCATGCTAGGTCATGATTACATGCATGAATTGTATATCGATATCTGTATCTTGTTCTTATTCATAATTTATCACCTCTTAGGCTTTCTTCTAATTTAGAGTTTGCTTATGTCATCATTTTAGAGATTTGAAGCAGTCTATCTGTTGCTTGCAACTGTACTCCTTTACTCCTCATTCAAGGTACCATTCCCCTCCTATTCCACGTGAACACCATTTCCTGTCATGCAAGATGCTTCTCTTTCACAACATTGGTCTGAAATTGAGCTGAATTTAGAGATTGTGGTCATATATATGTAGCAAATGAAGTTTACTTTATATAATTTAGAGCCAACCATGAAGAGAACTTTCCCCTTATAATGTTTTCGCTGCTAGTCTTGCTGATTCCTTTACCTATTTAATACCCGTGCTTGAAATTTAGAAAGACTTTCATTAGAGATTGGGAAGTTCTCCTGGAATAATTAGTGTTTCTGTTTTGTCTAGTGTCTGACTCTCAACAAAAAAACCAAAGGATGATTCAATCATGCCATCTTACAACTTTAAGTAACTTACGAATCCCTCTATCACACTAAGCAGGATGACCAAAGGTATTGTAGCCTAAAGGTACCCGTCACCCCGAAGTGGGTGAGAAGCCTAGGGTCAAACCCTTCCGAGTCCAATTTAATAATCTTAACTCAATTCCTAAAAGAAAACTAGCTGCAGGATGACTTTGCGTCAAAACATTTAGATGGATATATACATTTACCTTTTGATCATTTACAATGGTCACTCGATTATGGACATGCCTCAAACCATTTCTAGTAAAACAGAAAATTCCCTGCATTACACAAATAACATGAAGTTTGATTACCTTTCTGTAGAATAGTTGTACTTCCTTCGTGTATATATGTGATTGCCCGTACGCTTCTTTACTAGCATGCTGTAGAGTGGTCCCAATGCTGCTTGTGCACCTTCTTGCTTTCCTATATGATTAACATGGCTCAGAGTATTCAATCTTAAGATATTGTAATTATTATGTTGTTCTCTTATTATGATTGTATTTGTCTCATCAGCTATTTTTTAAGGAAGATGAAGATACTGATTTCTCAGATAATTTCATTGTGAAGACATGCCAGAAGTTCATCCCTGTAACTTGTAATGTTCCCATTTACATTCTTCTTCTGGAAACTTATCTGTCTCCAAAGTGTGTGGGGAGATTGTTTGTACATATTGAATCCTTTGTTTGTTGATATTCCAAGGGTAGAAATGGGGTCTCTAGAACGTTGTGGCTCTTCATGCTTTTTCCTTTTTTTTTTTTCCCTCGGATTTCTCGCATCATCAATTGAAATGTTGCTAACTATGTTGGTGAGTGAAAGATTGCAGAGTTGATCTTGAGCTTGCTTATTAATCATTAGGTTAAACCTTTAATTATAGAACACCCTGACTATGTTTCTTTCTGTCTTCGCTTCTGACTTAATTAAGAAAATTCAACATAGCTCGCTAGTTGCATTTTTTCTGAGCCCTTCATTTTATTTTATCTCTACTCGTCATGTTTATCGTTAGTGAGGGTCCAGGAACTGCTTGTTTGGTGACTGAAACACTCTCTAGACTCTATATTTCTCCATGTATTAATTATTTAATTCATGTTAATGATTTGTAACTCCTTCATATGTCTAATCTGCAGCTGACTATGATGGAGATCGATTTTTAACGATCCAGGATGGTGTCTGGAAAGTAAGGTCTCAATCATGCTATCTCATTGTAGCTAATGTGAACTAATCTAATGTTGAGGCATTTCACCATTTGATGCATGACTGGAACTTTGGTCAATGGCCTTCTCTTAACTTCAACTTCAGTCTTTGGACATCCTAGTTCTGGATAATTCCAGCTGCTCTAGAAAGCCTAAGAGCCTCTATAGCTTTTTTTAGCATTTTCAGTCCCATGCTCATAAAACGTTTATGAATTGATTTCTAGCTTCGTTTCTAACAGGAGTCAAACATTTTGGGCAGGCTACACCTTTGCTTCTGACCGTAGCGGTTATTGAACTCAGCGACATAGCATTTGCTGTAGGTATCCTATTCATCAGCTACCTGAGAATCACATTTGAAAATTTGAAGACTGCTGCTGTATCATTGTCATATTTTTCTTTCATGCCAGGTGGACTCTATACCAGCAGTTTTTGGTGTCACATGTGATCCCTTCATAGTTTTTACATCTAATCTCTTTGCTATTTTAGGTACATTCTTGTCCCGTATTCCTTTCTTATAGTTTCAGTGTGGTTTTTTAATCGAACTGATTATGTTGAGGCATTATTGACTGTATTCATAAAATCAGGAATCTAAGAGGGTCACCAGAAAGCTATGTGTAACTCTCAGTTTTATATGTGAATATTAAAATTAAGTTAACAGTACTATTGTTAATTATTTATTTTAGATGCTACATTGTTGAAGAACTATGATTACTTTTCTTGGACCAACTTGCATACAAACCTTGATTTTAATGTGGAATGGTTAATTTTCTGCCTCTGCAGTAGTGTAGTGTTACTCTGCAAACGGAACTCACCTTTCTTAGGATTTTCTTCTGTTTTGTAGGTTTAAGGTCCTATTACACACTCATCTCTGAAAGCATGGCAGATTTGGAGTATTTGCAGGTGAGGTTTTTCTGGCTTGGTTTAAGTTAGGATGAATCTCATGGTTTGAGGATAAATAATGACCATAGATTTCATTTTCTTACCATTTGTTTGATATGGTCAATGGTTCCTTGAAGTTGATTGAGATAATCGATTAATGAAGCTCCAAGGTGCCATTAGTTTGGATTTTGAATTGGAATTCTGAACTGGCTTGCTAATTTTAGTCCATGTGGGGGTGTTTATTTACCTTTCTTGATAAGATTACGTGGGTGATACGAGAAAATTTATCTTTCAATCTTGTGTTAACTATGACGATTAAAAGGAAGCCAATTTGAAGGATTGCTTCAATCACTGCCTTCCAGATTTATATCATCTAAGTTATCTTCAAATTTGACAGTAATCCTGGTTCTCAAGAGATTCCAAGTCTTATAATCCATCAAAATATGTGGTAGATTAGCGTATACAATATTTATCAATCTGGGCAATATCACCAAATCTAAAGACCCTTGCAATGGTGCCTTGTCCTCCGGGGCATATCCTCTTATCTCCTCACTATTTTTGTGTCATTTCTCCAATATTAACATTTTAAAGGGTGGCAAGAAATTATGCATGTGAGAAAAGTTAATGTTACTGAAGCGAGGCAGAGTTTGTTTCCCTTCTGGACCAGCTATGTTTGATATATGCTGTCATAGTTGATATACTTCCATAGTATGAAATCACACACCAATTCTATGACTTCCTGATGCAGTTTCATTATCTCCCTCACTACCTATGTTTGCTGCCAGTATGCGAAGCATACGGGGGGGACTAGTTCAGTTCATTCGATTGTTTCATAGTGCTCCAATTTTCTTGAAAAGCTACCTGTACAACATACTAATGCGAAAACTAATTTTGTCACTCAGCCATCTATCGGGGTGGTTCTTGGATTCATCGGGTGTAAGATGATACTAGAATTCTTCGGTGAGTGTGTTTGATTAATATAGTATGATGATCACAGGCTGTGTACATGTGTCTAACTTCCATCCTACTTATCTGCAGGTTTCCATATATCTACTGAGGTGTCTCTAGGAGTGGTGGCCACATCTCTGAGCAGCGGCGTGTTGCTGAGTTTAATGAAGAAGTCAGATTGAGCGAGATTTGAATGCTGTAGCATCTGGTTATAGTTCCCCTTTCCTCCAATTCCTTATTCTGGATATTTGGTATATCATCAACAAATACTTCTTTCGATTGTTATTTTAACATAATCAATAAAGGCGACAGCCTTGGTCATCATAAAGACATAAACTTTCTCTCTCTCTCACTACTATTTTGGGTCTAAGTTAATATTACGACAATGTTGTATAAAATGGAATATGGATATTTCTTGAAGAGTTGATGACGATATATTGATTTCCATATTATTCATTATAAATATGATTAATCATCATCAACCAACGACAAAGAAAATAAAAAACAAAGGAATCTCAGTGTGTGGATTCATGGATACGACTTTTAGATTAGGATAACTCAATCTCAATCATAGCCGTATTTCTTTTCCTTCACAGCCACCTATTTAATTAAAATATAATTTCTTTTATAGACATTTTCAAACCTTTTTTTTCGCTCATTGTGCTTTTCTTTTATTTTCCAGTCGATCATACTGATACATTTCTCATTTATTATTTGAGTAAAACTATGTGGTGTTTTCAAATTATTTTCAGCAAATATTACTGGATATCTTTCACAATAAGCTTCAAAATCTTATTTTCAATAAAATTGCAATTGAATCGATTGAAATGAAAAGATAATTAAACAAGGATCTAGGATATGGTGAAATTAGTAAGTTATATAGAATTTATGAGTTCTTTGAATTGAAGGAGGGTGAAGGCAAAAAAGATATAAAATTTATTTATAGTATTATTAAAGAGTTGGTCTCCTGAGAGACGGTCTCACTATTTTTTATTGTGAGACGGACCTTAATACATCATTTCAATAAGTTAAATACATCATTTCATTTTTAAGAATTACATTATTTGCAACAAAGAAATACATCATTTGCAATAAAGAAATACATCATTTCATTAAACTCATATTACAATAAAAATGGTGAAACATCATTTGCAATAAAGAAATACATCATTTCATTAAATTCGTCTCGCAATAAAAATGATGAGACCATCTCATCTTAGACTTTGCCTTAAAAATAACATGCTATAAAGAGTAAGCTAAGGGCTATATTTAGAATTGCTTTCCCCCCCCAAAAAAAAAAACACAATACTATGAAAAATAGAGAAGTTGGAGCTGCAAAATCCATGAATAATTCAAAATATCTCTTTTAATTAACTCAAAATTGGGAAATAGAATTTTAAAAAAAAAGTGTCGGAGCTATAGATGTAGGGACTTCAATTTTTATTAGATTTGTATGTGAATGGGGCATGTCATTGATTAAAAAAATATTTGAATTTTGAGCGGCTATGATTAGAAAATTGAGAGCTATTAATAAAATTACCATTAGAATATTGAGTTCTTTCAAACAAACTTAAGAAGTATGGCATCGATTGTTTGACTAATCATATATTCAGCACCCCTCCAATAATTATAAAGTTTACTTTGAATTTATATCGGACCCAAAAAAGTCAAATTACGTATCTAAAAAAAAAAAGTCGAATTACGACTATTCAAATATAAAAGTATTAGCACCCTTTTATTATTATTATTATTATTATTATTATTATTATTATTATTATTATTATTATTATCAATTAAGGTAGAATAATTATTTTTAGATAAGTGGTGTGCGAATCATTCTTGTTCGATTGCTGCAGACTGCATTTTTTTACTAATATAAACGTTAATATATTAAAATAAAACCCAAGAACGAGTTAAATACTACAAGCATTTAAATATCGTGAAGGGAAAGTGATGAAATAAAAAGTGGAAATATTTTTTCCTACCCATTTTGATAAAACACATATCAAAAATAACCATTTCTTATAACACATATCAAAAATACCCAAAAGTACAAAAGTTTACATGGGGAAGTGGGTTTTGCCAATTTTGATTCAATGATTGTTTACATGATAATGTTTTGATTACTTAAAATAGATTTTGTAAATAAGATATTAGTTTAAAAAAAAAAAAAGAAAAATCATATTATTTAATTTTAGTCGGTTCTGATTCCGGGTCGGTTTCTGTATTATTGCGGTCAGATTCGTGAATCATACCAAGAACAATGGAAACCGACCGGATAAGACCAGATACCGACCCGGTTCGTAACCGGGTCGGTATCGGGTCTTATCCGGGTCTTATCCGGTCGGTTTCTCCTTTTTTTTTTTATAAATCAAATTCATAATTTTTCCTACCTTTTTGAGGCACTATGGTCCAATTATCCGACGTGAAAATTACATGACCATCGTTTATTTACATGCATTATTGTCCTATGTGCATTATTTTCCAAACTTTTTACACACAATATTGGTCAAATGAGCTCATAAAGTATACTGACATGAATAATGCATGCAAATCAATTTTCTTTTTGACTACATGAGTGGATAGAAATTTTGCGTACACTGCAATACAGATGAGTAAATACCATTTACTGTATTTGACTACTCCAATCAATTCGTGAAAATAATTGAGATTGGTTTGTCTATAAAATCCAATTCATTTGCCAAAGACGAAGCATACACATTCACTACCTTCGTGCCTTATTCTCTCCATCTTCTCGTTTTTCTTCACTTAATATTTCCCCCTTTTTGAAATGGAAAATTGGTGCACTATATTTGTTCATTACAATGGGCAATTTGATGATTCATCCATCTACGTGGGTGGAGAGGAAAGGTTGTTTTACATCCCAATGACCAATCTTTCCATACAGTATCTAAGAAATAGCATCCAATCGCTTCTGGATTCCGAAAATATTCAGCTTCAGTATAATATCTATTATACAGGCCAGAGTCGCAGTGGAAGAAATGTAAGATCGTTGTTGGCGACGGATGTTGATCTGCAGCAGCTTTGCTCTATTTTTTCAGAGCCCAACGTTTATGTTGTTTTCAACAATGTAAACAACATGGGTGTTGGGAGTTCTCAGCGGGAGCCATCCCCGTACAGGCCATTCATATCTTCCATCAGTCCACCACCGAATGCTACTTTCAGTCCATGTCCGGAGGACCTTCAAAGGTTCGATTCTTCTATGTTCTTTGATCAACCTTTCGCAGGTGGTGCAAGCGGGAGTTCACATATTCCCGACTTAAATGAGGGTGGTGGTTCAGAGGAGTCTGATGATGCTGTTAATGAGGAGGGGGCTAAAGACTCGTCTGAGTCCGAGGAGGAGGCTGAAGACTCGGCTGAGTCCGAGGATGAGAATTTCAACCAATCTTTAATGCAATGTACGGTGGCTGAATTTTCAGCTTGGGTGCAATCTGTTGGTGGTATGAATGCTTTTGTTTCAAATCTTTTGCCGACTCATCCTCTAGCTGAAGGTATGGAAGTCCAATTAAATAATTGGTTACTTCCAATCATTCCATTGGATACTTCAGATTCACCCGTCCTGCAAGACGTCGCAGCTATATTGGACCAGGAGTTGACGGAGGGTGCCATATTTTGGAGCAGAGATGATCTGCTCGTTGCTGTTGGTCTCTGGCATATGGAGCAGAGACTAGAATATAAAGTTGCCCGCTCTGACAGTACTCGTGTTGAGTACAAGTGCAAACGAGATGAGAGTTGTTTGTTTCATATACGTGCTACATGCAAAGCTCAATGTTGGATTGTACGCAAGTTCAAACCTATTCATAATTGTAGGATGAACCTTGCTGGAGTTGGAGCACGTAATGTTCGTTCAAAGGCCGTGGCTGCCTATTTTGCAAGGAAGATGCGTAGGCAAGGGTCACTCATCAAACCGCGTGAGATTATGGGCGAGCTGCAAACAAGTTTTGGCATCCATACGACTTATGGTTCTGCGCTGAAAGCACGGAACAGAGCCCTTTCGATGTTGTATGGTAGTGTCGAAGATTCTTTCAAGATGCTGCCGAAGTATCTCGAGGTACTTGTTCAGTATAATGCAGGGACGCTGACAGATCTTGATATTGGTCCCGATGGACGTTTTTGGCACTTGTTTGTGGCATTAGGTGTTTGTCGAAGTGCTTTTGAGTCTTCTCTGAGACAAGTTATTGTTGTCGATGGTACTCTTTTGAAGGGAAGAAACAAATGAGTTTTATTTGTTGCTGTTACCAAAGATGGTAATGAGCAGGTCTTCCCACTTGCCATCGGTGTAGGCCCGATAGAGAATGATGAGTCCTGGTTGTGGTTTATGACTCGACTCCGGATGGCTTTTGGCTGCAACGATCAATTGTTGATCGTATCCGACCAACACATCAGCATTTCGAATGCGATGAGCAGAGTGTATCTAGGTACCGCACACGGAATTTGTTTTTATCATTTACAGAATAAATTGACCAGCTTCCGTCCCAACATTGTCCCATTGTACCACCGTGCTGCGTATGCATATCGGGCGATGGATTTTAAGCAGGCTATGGATCAAATAAAAGTCTCAAATCCGGCAGCATACGACAAATTAATGGATGTCGGACCGAAAAAATGGGCTAAATCGAAGTGTCCTGTCCGTCGATATAGTTTTTTTTACCTCAAATGCAGCCGAGGTCTTCAATGCAAGACTGTTGGATGCTCGTCGTTTGCCAATCTGCTCATTGTTAGAAGCGTATAGAAGTATTGTCGAGGCTTGGTTCGACCAGCGACGTGCCAAAGCTGCTAATTGGTCTGATGACTTGACAGAGGAGGCTGTTGCGAAGATGGCACCCTTGGTGGAGAAAGCACGTGGATACAACGTGGTTCCCACATTGCAACATACCTTCAAGGTCAATGACGGCACTCGGTCTTGGAATGTGGATCTACAATCTACTTTTTGTGAGTGTCGTGAGTTTCAACTCGATCTGATGCCGTGCGTTCATGCAGCAGCTGCAATTTGGTATGAAATATACTCATTAGTTTGTTTTCAATTTTTACCTCTAATATTTTATAATAAAATTGTTCTATAGGGCAAATGGATTGCATTTCTATGACTACGTTTATCCATACTACAAGACCGAGACTTGGCGTGAGATATATGGTGGGGTTGTTAATCCTCTTCCCCCTCAAAATGAATGGGATGCCTCTTCTGAAGCATCATCAGTACTTGTTTTGCCGCCAATTATAACTCGTCAAGCAGGTCGGCCAAGGAACAGTCGACGTCCTTCAGGTGCAGAGCATTCTCAATCGTCTACTAGCAGACATCGTGCCCCTAAACGTTGTAGTATTTGTAGATCAGATGGTCATACAAAACGAAATTGCCCTGATAGGGTCCAGGACAATCATTGAATTGTAATGTTTGGTTCTTAGTGCTATGCTCATTTCATGACTTCAATAAATAAGTTTGGTGCACTATAAGATTTCACACAAATAAGTTAGATCAAATAATGTTCAATCAAAATCATTAACGAATAAATGTTCAATCAAAATCATCCGAACTAAATTCAAATAAACCTAATGCTACAAAAGTACGATAAAGATATGTGCCCTCATCGCTCTCAATCCACGCTCGTGTCGGACGTCGAAACAATAGCATCTCAATATGTGCTAGCGTATAAGTTCCGCTTTGCTTCTTCATCATCCCGTGGAAAAGTGATGTCCATCGGATCTCAGGCGGGTTGACATATGTTTTCTCAAGCCAGAAAATGTTTTCTTGCCAATAGTTTATGGCTCTCAGATAATGCTTCATCTTGTTTGTCATCTTTGCCAATTCTTTGCCCAATTTGGTACGCTCATCAAGGCTTCTATCTGCTAAATAGGCATCATATATGTGCACCGTATGATTTTTTATACTGAATTTGACAGCAACCCAGTTAGTGCGCAGTAATACAGGTAACACAATCTACAAAAAAAAAAAAACATAAACAAGTGTTAACTACTTATAGAAAATATTATTATATTTAATTAAATTTTAATATTAAATTACTTACCGTATCTGTAGAACGGGAATATACGGCTTTATTATATCTGTAGCCAAATCGTTGCTCAAGTTCTCCACGAAGGCAAAATATTTCTGCGAGAATTGCCACGGACCATTTCTTTGGATTCTGACAGCTTCGGGATGACCAGCTCTCCATGCATTATATCTCAAATGCACATCTATCCCAATCCCCCAAGGTCGTCCATCGTTCGGCTGCAAAAAGAATGAAAACATAAATAAAATTACCAAATAAATACATAAATGAAATCAAATAATTATACTTACCAAATCTTCAATATCATATGCTAATAAGGATACAGACAGAGTGTCCGGCTGGGTACCCATCCCTCCAGTATCCCCTGGGAGGGGCTGTGTGGTAGCATCGTCACCCTTAGAACTGTCTGTGAAAACATCCCCCTGATCCCGTTCGCCAGAAACACTATGACACTCCTCATCAGGGATTGCATGACTCTTACCCTTTGCAAGATTCGTATCTCTCCTCTGCATCTCCATCTCCTCCAGCCTCTGTCTGGTCTCACCACCAGATACATTCCTCCTCCTATCCGACCCCTCCATCCTCGTACTGGTCTCAGCACCAGATACACTCGCCCTCCTCCTATCCGGCTCCTCCGGCCTCCTACTGGACTCACCAACAGGTACACTCGTCGTCCTCTCCATCTCCTCCGGCCTCTCATGCTCTATATGAGCCCTACGGCTCCAATCACGACTCCTATCACGAGCCAAGACCTCTCGAAAGGCTGCATCATCTACATCTGTGCAATGACGGCATCTAGATGCACGGAATAAATCTGTAACTAGGGGGATGACCCTCTCTGTCAGTGCCTCATGAATAATCGTCCGAATACTATCCAAAATATTCCCAGATGGACGATGTATCCCGGGAATCCCCACTCGAAGAATGTCCATGATGCCTCGCACGAGTGCGTCTACGTGACGGTGTAGAGGTCTCCGGCTGTGATCCTCCCAAATTCGGTGGCTCTGATCCCGCACCCTCCTCAGCACCTCTCCCAATACCCTCATCTGCCGCCCGTCCCCCACCCCGTCCCCCACCAGGCACTGGATTCTCTGGCTGTCGGAACTGTACTCCGATTGGATTGTCCATCTCCGCCGAAGTAAAATACAGCATGGCCCTCTCGGCAAGAGAAGCCTCCAGGTTAGAATACACTTGAAGCTGTAAATTAAATAAATAAGAATTAGAAAAATAGGAAAAAATACTTTAGATAGACAACAATTACATACCTCATTTTTCAAAAAGAACTGCCCCTAATCAACCGTCTCCGGCCTCGTGAAATCCCATTTCACAAATCGAGGGAGTGCATTAGGCCTTCGCAAAATAGCGCATGCACGACCCAATGAGGGAATGGCCTCATAGGCCCACACCTACAAAAAAAAAAAATTACAATATTGTAGGGATAAGAATTAATTAACAAAAATTAAATTATACCTGTAACGCCCAAATGGATCCGCCTAAATAAATCTCTAGCACTAAGATTTTTACCCTTACAAACTGTACGAAAAACTAAAGTGCTAGAAGGATCATGATCCGCACAGGGATTAAAAGTACTAGAACCAAAAATAAATCCTGTAACTAATGCAAATTCGGGCACTCCGAATTCTATAATCTGCCCATTAATACAAAACCATAGAGCATTAGGGGTTTCAGTAGAAATTTGATAGCCGAACAGTTCTACTAATGGTTGTGATGCACTAGGACCATTGTTTTTCCAAGTTAATAAGTTACCAAACGGCCCATTAATAAACTGATTAAGCAACCCTTGACCCCCTATTGATTTTAATGTATCATTAATCGTGTCTAAAATAGTGACTTTGGTGTATAAGTTTACTTTAGTAATTAGACCACGAAAAGAGGGCCTAATCCACTGTGGCTGCACAAATCAAACAAAAAAATGCTACAATTATGAAATAATCAACAAAATGCAAGACAACATGTATTTTAATTAAAAAATAATTCCACCATAAATTCAACAAATAAAATATTATTCAACATAAATTCCAACAAAAACTCAACAACCAATTCGACATATATTCCAACAAAATTCAACAACCAATTCCACAAAAAATGCAACAAAAATTAAACAAACAATTCCACAAAAAATCCAACATAAATTAAACAAACAATTCCAACAAAATTTCATTCAACATATTCACGGACATTCGGCTATTTACATCGAATTTCATTCAACATTTTCAAACAAATTAACTAAATTTCTTTCGAAACTTACAAGCATGAAATAACTCAAATTCATTCCAATTTTAACATACAATTTCATTCATATTTTTCGGCCATTCTACAATATTTTAACCAACAAAATCGAACAATATTGAAACGGATTGGTGAAGTGGTATTAAGAAACTTACTTGTTGAATATTGTCGGCCATGAACAAATACAAATCGGAATCGATTGATTTTGGGGGTCGGCTTCGCCTCTAAAGGAAAGGGGACCAGTTTTTCGCGACAATAATTGGGTAAAAGGGGGTAGATTTCACGTGAAAGGGTTAAATATTCAAAATTTTGATCGGGTCGGTTTCGAGTCGGTTTCCTCATTACCGATTCCGACCCGGGTTCTTTTTGCTAAATTTGGGTTGGTTCCAACCGGTTTTGAGTGGAAAATCAGGGTACGGGTCGTATCCAAATAGGGTCGGTTCCAGTTCAAAAGAAACCGACTGTGTTATAAAATCTCTTCGGATTCGGGTCTTATTCGGGTCTTATCCAGGTCTTATCCGGGTCTTATCCGGGTCGATTACGATTTAATTTTAAAATAAACCTAATAAATCTCGAATATTTTGTGATTCCAGTTTTTTTTATCCTCCGAAATATTTTTACAAAGATAAAAGGAATAAAATTAAATATATATTCATTGTTGTTTGAAAAAGTACCACTGACACAATGTTTTAACAGAATTTTGTACTTTTGGGTATTTTGGATATGAGTTATAAAAATTGGGTATTTTTGAAATGTCAATAGGGGTAAATGGGTATTTTGAATTTCTCTCTCAAATAAAAACACAGGGTAAGCAAAAAAGGGATGTGATACTTTAGCATATTTGGATTATTTTTGCAAAATATTATATTATAATTAAATGATCCAATTAATACCTCTGCTTGAATATGATATCTTAAATAGAAGTTTTTCCATTTCTCATGGCATAATGTTGTCGCTGTCATTGAATGGGGCTTGGATAGCGTCTGAGTACATTAATTTGAGTTTTTAATTATCATATTGACATTTTTTTAGACATTTGGCATACTTTTTATTTATAAAAATTCAGATTGTAAGAACTAAAAAGCAGTTATCACGTCATTAGTGACGAAATCACGATTGCTATATTCATATAGATTCTAGTTTATCCCTATTCAAAATACAAGTAATTTTAAAAAAATTATATTTAATACTACATTATAAATACGAGTTTTAATATTGAGTTGGTTGGCCCATTTTTTATTTATTTTTAAAAAAACCTCTATATAAACACACGGCTTCTGTTTATTGATGCCGCAATCGCAAATTCTGGAATCTTTATTCATTTATCTTCTTCTTCTTCAATTTAGATCCTCAACCTACGACGCCAATGGCGGCTCCGTAATTTCTATATCTCTCTCGCATTCTATTTCAATATTTAAACCATAATTTAGACGCCTTTTTGCTTTAACCATGCTTTTTCGTCGTTGTAGTTTGGGCATTTGATATGTTTCTGTCTGAAATTTTTGTACGTTTGTGCTGAAACTGTAATTATACGCAGTGAAGTTTCTAGTTGTTAATGTTGTTGTAACTTTCGAATTGACAGTTACGTTGAAGAGGTTATTCCTCCGCAGTTGGATTCTAATGCCGATCTTCCTCCTCTCTTTGATGGAACCACTAGGTACTCTTACCTTACGTCTCTGTGTGTGTTTCCTCTCTATTAGCGACGCTTTCATATGTATTCGAGTGTATCTTCCGATGCAAAATCAGTCATCTCGCTTTTGAATTTGTAGGTTGTATTTCAATCGCTACTGCCCCTATGTTCAGCGCGTGTGGATCGTTAGGAACTATAAGGTTTTTTTTTCTTCTTCATTCTCCTTCTAGTCTTTGTGTTCATACCCCTTTTCGCTGTTCAATATATATTTCTTTTGTAAAAGTTTAAGTTGTAGCTAATTGGGTTGAGGGGAGGTCTCGAATTTGAACTTCTGATAATACAATACATCTTTATTATTTTGATGGTTGAATATAACTGGGTACGGCATTCGTCTACAAAATATCCAGGGCTTGCAGGACGAGATAAAATTGGTTCCTCTTGACCTTCAAAACAGGCCTGCGTGGTACAAGGAGAAAGTCTATCCCAAAAATAAGGTGTGTATTTTTGGAAAATTATGTGGCTTATGTCTGTTCTCAGAATCTTAAGTGATTTCTTTCATCACGTTCTAGTTTATGAATAAGAATTTTCTGTTGTATTTAGGATACCCTCGTTTCTGATCAGCTACTATGATGCCTGTGCTCCTGACCTTGGCTCTTTTAGTTGCAAGGCTTGTGATTTTGATCACTTATGTAGATGAAAATGTTGTCTGAAGTCTGAACTATAGCCTGACAAACTCAAACTAAATTCTGAACTTTGTCTACTCTTGTTTTTATTTAGGTGCCTTCATTGGAACATAATGGCAAAATTATCGGTGAGAGTTTGGATTTGGTGAAATATATAGATGCCAACTTCAAAGGACCATCTCTGTTACCTGATGTAAGTTACCTATTCGATTCTACAATTTTCTCGATAAAATCAGTCTACCACATTCTGATGCATATGATATGAACATACTCAGGATCCAGCTAAACGGGAATTTGCTGATGAGTTGATTGCATACAGTGATACATTCGTGAGTAATGTGTATGCCGCCTTCAAAGGAGAAGATACTGTGAAGCGAGCTGGTAACATGGCCGTCTCTTCTCAATATTAGCAATCAGTTTGCTGCTAATTGCTATATTGTTGGACTTAAACTTAATGCCACATTGCCGCATCAGGTGCTGAGTATGATTACTTGGAAGCTGCCCTCCATAAGTTTGATGATGGACCTTTCTTCCTTGGTCAGTTTAGTCAAGTATGTGGTTCTTCGATCAAAGTCCTTCAGATATTGCTCTCTTTCCCTACTTCTTCAGGATTAATGAATGTTTTGCTCTCTGTAGGTAGATGCTATCTATGCTCCATTTATTGAGAGACCTCAAGCGTTTCTCAACAGTGTGTGGGGTTATGATATTACATTGGGGAGGCCAAAATTAGCCAAATGGATTGAGGTACTTCATTCATCATTCCTTGCTAATGGATTCACTTCATCAAAAGTTGTTTTGGAACTATTATTGTCATGATGGGAGGCCAACTCTGTGTTCTGTGTTCTACCATGAAAATTGAATGGCATCAGCAGTTAGCCTTTAGTGCTGAAAGTAGACCTGATTTTATGTTACATGGCTCCTGAGACCGAGATCAATTAATTTTTGTTTCCTTAATGGATTTTATATTTCCCCGGCTAATGAATAAATTTAATGTTCAGGAAATAAACAAGATTGATGCTTACAAGGCAACAAAGATTGATCCTCAATTCATTGTGGCGGCATATAAGAAGCGATTCTTGGTAATTACTAATACTTGCAGCTGTGTTTTCTTTGGTCGTCAATTTTCTTATTATTTTCATTTTACAGGGTCAGAGTTGAATGATGCTGCTGCAGATCAACATCAACAATAAAGATAGCACATAAGATTAATAGGTCGACGTATATATACTGTATTTATTATGCTGGGAATTCGCAATAAAATGCTGCACCTTTTGTAGTCATGTAAAGCAATTTTCCTTCAAGTATTTGAGAATTGCTTATGGAAGGAATTCTTAACCACAGTTATATAATAGCCTTATGTAATAATTCCGCACATGTTGAAAATGTAGGTATAAATTAATTATATATTCATCAGTTCCAACCTGGGTTGATTGTCTTATCAATGGCCTATAGTTGCATTTTGGTGGGGGCGACAACTAAAGTTGTCGGCCACCTAACCTACCTTTCAATTCCTTTTCTTTTATTTTTTTTGTTTCGTTTTTGCTATTGAAATTTACTTTTTTTTTTAATAAATCTATAATAATCTCAAACTCACACACACTCACACACTCAGATGTCTTCTGGGAGCTCGAAACTGGAAATTTACATGTATACTGTTATATTTGTAGGGAGTTATAAATAAAATGAATTAACATCATTCATCTATACCAAAATAATTAGGATTAAAACTTAATTTACGGTTTATATGTCTTTACTTTATGTTATGTTTAATATAAATATTGTTAATAGGTATGTATATATGTTTAGAAAACTTGTACTCGTTTTTTAATAATTAATATTTTATTATCTCATGTAGGGTGATAATTTTTTATCCGATCCGATAATCCGACACGAATCCGCACGATAATAACGGATACAGATTGAGGCTTATCGGATATGGATCCTTATCGGATCGACACGATAAGGACACGAAAATTTCGGATCGGATTCAGATTGGATAATTCATTAAACGGATCGGATATGGATATCCGTTAATAAATTAATAAAAAATATTTATTTTTAAATATAATAATTAATTAATTAATTAATTAATTTTAATATATTAATAATTCAATATAGATTTAAACTTCTTTCAAAAACTCAAATCTATTGGTTCTTCATTGTCCGTGTCCTATTTTATAAATTCACCACCAAAAAATGTATTTATCTATATATTAATTATATTTTTTAATATTTATTTTCTTCTACTATCAAAATTTAATAACTTTCTTTTTTTCTCAACTTCAAGTTTTCAATTAAGTTACATCAACGGATTAACTAAAAGGCGAGATCTTAAATTTTAATGTTGATGAAAATATTGTAGATTTTCATTCATTGTCTCAACTCTTTCAATTTCACCTTGATAGATTAAAAATATTTATTATAATTTATTTTATTTGTTATAAATCTTAAAGTTTTAATTAATATTTTTTCCCTCAAAATTGTAAATGGAGTATAGACCACTAAGGTGAAAGATTGATCAGTATTTAGATTGAGCATGTTTGACCATTATAATTGAAATTTAAAATTTATCTATGTATCTTCGGATATTTGATTGAGGATTTTAGTTTCAAATGAAGTTGTAGTTTTATTTATTTATCAAATACATTATTTGAACAATCAAATATGAATATTTTGTATTATCTTATCAAATTTTTATTGGGTTATAATTGTGTTTATTGAAATGGATTCTTATTGAATTAATCCAATTTTGGATTCTTATCGGATCTTTATTCGATCGGATACATAACGGATCATTCGGATTGGATCCTTAACGGATCGTATTCGTGCGGATACGGATTTGAGCTTAACGGATCGGATATGAATACGGATTTTAATTTTTCTTAACGGATTGAATACGGATTTGACCTTAATGGATCGGATCGATAACGAATTGACACGTTAAGGATCCGATCCGCACGAATTGCCACCCCTAGTCAGATGTTTAGGTGGTGATCAATTTAAGAGCTCATATCCATTCCAATTCAATGCGGACTTTATTTTTAATACAAGATATTAAGTCCATATATGTAATATTTTTCGATATTGATATGATGATTCGATAAGAATTCACACTATAATAATGGATTTAGATTGATATTTATCACATTAACACGGTAAACATACTAAAATTCATGTTGGATACGGACATTCGTAAATAAATTAATAAAAATATTTTTTAAAAAATTTATTTAATAATTAATTTTTTTCTTTATTTTGGATTTATATAGAATTCTTATCATGTTCTATCGTATTGGGATCTTATTATATAAACATGATAAATAAATTTACCCTTCTTAATTGCTTTAATTTAATACCGTTTCTCAAGATGTTTGAAATATTTTATTTATTGCCTCATCTTTACCATAACTTTTTATTTATTATTATCAATTAAATAATTCATTTCCTTACTTTTCATACAACTATTTTTAGAAGAAATTCTTTAGCGAGAAAACACAGTGCTTTGAAGGGTCCTATTTTTAGATATATATAGATTAGCATCCTTTTATTATTATTATTATTATTATTATTATTATTATTATTATTATCAATCAAGGTAGAATAATTATTTTTAGATAAGTGGTGTGCGAATCATTCTTGTTTGATTACTGCAGAATGCTTTTATTTACTAATATAAACGTTAATATATTAAAATAAAACCAAGAACAAGTTAAATACTACAAGCATTTAAATAACGTGAAGGGAAAATGATGAAATAATTACACAGGATAAGCAAAAATGGGATGTGATACTTTAGCATATTTGGAGTATTTTTGCAAAAAAAAATATATTATAATTAAATGATCCAATTAATACCTCTGCTTGAATATGATATCTTAAACAGAAGTTTTTCCATTTCTCATGGCATAATGTTGTCGCTGTCATCGAACTTGGCTTGGATAGCGTCTGAGTACATTAATTTGAGTTTTTAACTATCATGCATTGTTCGAATATTACAAAATATTATTCTGACTAAGGTGATCCACGCTCTAAAAAGCAGTTATCACGTCATTAGTGAGGAAATCACGATTGATATATTTATATAGATTCTAATTTATCCCTCTTCGAAATGCAAGTAATTTAAAAAAATAGATTATAAATACGAGTTTTAATATTGAGTTGGTTGGCCCATTTTTTAATTTTTTTTATTTTTTTTAAAAACCTCTATATAAACACAAGGCCTCTGTTTATTGATGCAGCAATTTCAAATTCTGGAATCTTCACTTCACATTCTTCGGGTTTATTCATTTATCTTCTTCTTCAATTTACATCCTCAACCTACGACGCCAATGGCTGCTCCGTAATTTCTATATCTCTCTCGCATTCTATTTCAATATTTAAACCATAATTTAGACGCTTTTTTTTTGCTGTAAACATGCTTTTTCGTCTGTGTAGTTTTTGCATTTGATATGTTTCTGTCTGAAACTGTAATTATTCGCAGTGAAGTTTCTAGTTGTTAATGTTGTTGTAACTTTTGAATTGACAGTTACGTTGAAGAGGTTATTCCTCCGCAGTTGGATTCTAATGCCGATCTTCCTCCTCTCTTTGATGGAACCACTAGGTACTCTTACCTTACGTCTCTGTTTGTGTTTCCTCTCTATTAGCGACGCTTTCATATGTATTCGTGTGTATCTTCCGATGCAAAACCAGTCATCTCGCTTTTGAATTTGTAGGTTGTATTTCAATCGCTACTGCCCCTATGTTCAGCGCGTGTGGATCATTAGGAACTATAAGGTTTTTTTTTCTTCTTCTTTATTACATCTTTATTATTTTGATGGTTGAATATAACTGGGTACGGCATTCGTCTACAAAATATCCAGGGCTTGCAGGACGAGATAAAATTGGTTCCTATTGACCTTCAAAACAGGCCTGCGTGGTACAAGGAGAAAGTCTATCCCAAAAATAAGGTGTGTATTTTTGGAAAATTATGTGGATAAGTCTGTGCTCAGAATCTTTAAGTGATTTCTTTCATCACATTCTAGTTTATGAATAAGGATTTACTGTTTTATTTAGGAAACCCTCATTTCTGATCAGCCTCTATGATGCCTGTGCTCCTGACCTTGGTTCTTTTAGTTGCAAGTCTTGTGATTTTGATAACTTATGTAGATGAAAATGTTATGTGAAGTCTGAACTATAGCCTGATAAAAACAAACTAAATACTCAACTTGGTCTACTGTTGTTTTTATTTAGGTGCCTTCATTGGAACATAATGGCAAAATTATCGGTGAGAGTTTGGATTTGGTGAAATATATAGATGCCAACTTCAAAGGACCATCTCTGTTACCTGATGTAAGCTACCTATTCGATTCTACAATTTTCTCGATAAAATCAGTCTACCACATTCTGATGCATATGATATGAACATACTCAGGATCCAGCTAAACGGGAATTTGCTGAGGAGTTGATTGCATACAGTGATACATTCGTGAGTAATGTGTATGCCGCCTTCAAAGGAGAAGATACCGTGAAGCAAGCTGGTAACATGGCCGTCTCTTCTCAATATTAGCAATCAGTTCGTTGCTAATTGTTATATTAGATTGGACTTAAAACTTAATGCCACATTGCCGCATCAGGTGCTGAGTATGATTACTTGGAAACTGCCCTCCATAAGTTTGAGGATGGACCTTTCTTCCTTGGTCAGTTTAGTCAAGTATGTGATTCTTCGATCAAAGTCCTTCAGATATTGCTCTCTTTCCCTACTTCTTCAGGATTAATGAACGTTTTGCTCTCTGTAGGTGGATGCTATCTATGCTCCATTTATTGAGAGACATCAAGCGTTTCTCAACAGTGTGTGGGGTTATGATATTACATTGGGGAGGCCAAAATTAGCCAAATGGATTGAGGTACTTCATTCATCATTCCTTGCTAATGGATTCACTTCATCAAAAGTTGTTTTTGCACTATTTCCCCATCAAAGAAAATCAAGTAGGAATGGTGTTTCAGATTTCAAAGTCCTCACTTCTCCCGATCCATTGTTGCAAGATAGGAATGTTTTATCCATCTCCGTTTAGCTCTATAAACATCTTGACCTTCGATTTCCAAAAAAAAAAAAAAATAAAAAAAAATAAAGGGGGATATAAAACTCTGTTATTGTCATGATCGGAGGCCAACTTTGTGTTCTACTATGAAAATTGAAAGGCATCAGCAATTTGCCTTTGCTGCTGAAAGCATACCTGATTTTATGTTATCTGTGACTGAGATCAATCATTTTTTGCTTCCTTAATGGATTTTATATTATATATAAATTTAATGTTCAGGAAATAAACAAGATTGATGCTTACAAGCCAACAAAGATTGATCCTCAGTTCGTTGTGGAGGCATATAAGAAGCGATTCTTGGTAATACTTAATACCTTGCATCTGCGTTTTCTTTGGTCGTCCGTCAATTTTCTTATTATTTTAATTTTGCAGGGTCAGAGTTGAATGATGCTGCTGCAGATCAACATCAACAATAAAGATAGCACATACGATTTATTATGCTGGCTATTCGCAATAAAATGCTGCTCCTTTTGTAGTCATGGATCTTAAAAAGCAATTTTCTTTCAAGTATTTGAGAATTGCTTATGGTTGGAATTCTTAGCCACAGCTATATAATATCCTTATGCAATAATTTCGCACATGTTGAAAATATGGGTATAAATTAATTAGATATTCATCAGTTCCAACCTGGGTTGATTGTCTTGTCGATGGCCTATAGATGCATTTTGGTTCAGTTGTCGCCCACCTACCTTTCAATTCCTTTTCTTTGTTTCGTTTAAATTTTCTTTTAATATTATAATTAAATCTTACTGGAAATATACATGTACTATACTGTTATATTTGTAGGGAGTTAATTCAATGCTAAAGAGTCATCTAATGATAAATAAAATGAATTAACATTATTCATCTATACCAAAATAATTAGGATTAAAACTTAGTGTACGTTTTTTTTTTTACTTTATGTTATGCTTAATATAAATATTGTTAATAGGTATGTATAGTATGTTTAGAAAACTTGTGCTTGTTTTTTAATAATTAATATTTTATTATCTCAGTTGTTTAGGTGGTGATCAATTTAAGTGCTCATATTCATTCCAAACAATAAAAATAATTTATTTTTTAATTATTTAATTTTTTTTTCTTTATATTGGATTTATATAGAATTCTTACCATGTTCATTGTGTTGGGATCTTATTGTATAAACATGACACAGTGCGGATCCATAAAATTATAATTGGGTATAAAATATATGAATAAAATTAAGTTGGGGTACATTATATAAATAATAAAAAAATAAAAATTTGGGGTAACACTGACAATAATACATGCATTCACCTCTGAAACATGATAAATTTTTATTAGATTATTTTCTTGTTCGTGTTTGAACTTAACATATAAAGTTCATATATAAATTGAGCATTTCTTTAATAGATCGGATACATATTTTTTTTTTTTTTTTTGAAAGGATCGGATACATATTAAGTCTCACCAAATTCGGATCATTATCGAATTATCACCCATAAACATGAAGGTAATCTAATATGATTAGTTTCCAATAAGGTTCAATTTTGCCGTATATCATATCTTACCATATCGCATTACACTGACATTTTTAAATTGTATAAAAAATAAACATGATTGATTATATATAATTAAAATTAAAGACATCCACTAATAATTTGAGCTAATTATACTGTCTGAATACGAATAAGGTAGAATACAAAGTAGGAAGTGGGAGGAAAGGAGATTACTGAAATAGAATAGTAGAGTTGTAGAGCTGTAGAGTTGACCAAATGATCATAACTATAGTATAAATAAATAAGGAGCATATTCGGTACTGACCAATTTATATATTAAATATTATGTATATTTATTTAGAATATTGTATTCTATAAAAATATAACGGCGAATCTAAAATAATCTTAATTATTAATACACTCAAATAAATAGTTTCTAATTAATAAATTTTCATTTTATCGCTTCCATTCCATATGATATATATGTGTGTGATTTAATGACTAAACGCATACTCCACCTCTAATTGTCGACAGCCATGGCGTAAGATCTCCATCCTGATTAATTGCAGATTTCATTTCTTTTACTTGCTAAAGCTCATCTTTATCCATACTTAAGTGTGAACTGAAGTTTACAATTTCATATATTTTTTGCCCATCAATTTGCATTCTCTGTGATTGCTACTTTCACCGACAATCGATTATCTGTCTGAAAATCTGCGCAGCGTGCAAGAAGTTCGTCCGCCGCTCTTGAACTCAACTTCTCTTGATCCACCACCACTCTTCGATGGAACCACCAGGTATTATCCTCTCTCTCTATCTTAATTTGTATGTTTCTGTTGTCTGATCTGGAATTCTTCGAGCTTGACTTTTGCTTCTTCCCCCTCTTTGTTTAAGGTTTTATGTGTTTTACGAGTGCCCCTATTGTCAGCGTGTGTGGATAGTCAGGAACTACAAGGTCTGTCTGTTCATTAAAAAATCTCCATCGTTTTCTCTCTCTTCTTTCCTAGTTGACTGAATTTGAAACACTGTATTCATGAGATTTTGATTTGTGACTGGGAAGGGTTTGCAAGACCAGATCAAACTTGTTGGGATTGAGCTTTCAGACAAACCTGCTTGGTATAAGGAAAAAGTATATCCTGAAAATAAGGTACTAATCTTGACTCACAACTTGCAAAATCTTAATTTTTATCATTATTATTACTATTGATTTATTATCATCCAGTTGCCTGCATTGGAGCACGATGGTAAAATCATTGGTGAAAGCTTGGATTTGATAAGATATGTGGATTCTAACTTCGACGGTCCATCTCTGCTACCAGAGGTAAGTAAGATCCAAGGCTGCTCTCCTTGTCTCTGCATTTCTATAGAATGTGGGTGAAAGTAATACTACCACACTTGGCACTACAGGATCCTGCAAAGCTCAAGTTTGCAGATGAGATGATCGCTTACTTGGACACGTTCCTCAAGAACGTGTTCGCATCGTTCAAAGGAGACCCTGTGAAAGAAGCTGGTTAGTCTTCACCTGGTTTTGTTATTTTCTTGCAGGCTGGTAATTTAGTGTTGGTGAATGTATTAGTTTTCATGTATTAGGGGACCAGTTTGACTACTTGGAGTCGTCTCTTGAGAAATTCGACGACGGGCCATTCTTCCTGGGACAGTTCAGCCAAGTGAGTAGTGAGCTAGAGCCAAGACTCCCATCTGTGTAGTATTGATTCATTATTGGTATGCTGAACTTGGTGTGTGATTCAGGTGGACGCTGCTTATGTTCCGTTTATCGAAAGGTTTCAGATATTCCTGCAGGAAGTGTTTAAGCATGACATAACATCTGGCAGGCCAAGGCTAGCAGCATATATAGAGGTCTTCACATCATATCTTGACTATGATGGTTTTTTTCATTTTCTGTAAACCTTTTTACTATTCTCAAACTCGATTGTGAGATGCAGGAGCTGAACAAGATTGATGCATACAAGCAAACCAAGTGTGATCCCAACTGGCTCATCCAGTTCTACAAAAGTCGTTTTATGGTGCGTAGTTTTGAATAAGACTCACACCACTAACCCTGCCTAGATTATATGCTCTTTCTCACAACTCCATCAAGTTGCTAAACTTGGCATCTTATTCTTTATTTTCCGGTAAAGTCAAGCTGAGATGGAGTTGGCAGTATTCAAGACTCTATAAGTTTGGTGTGTTTGATGGTTTGTTCACTGGTGTGTATCAAAGGAAAACATTCCCTTCTGTTGTTACAAATAATTCTGAACTGATGAACGCTACATACAGTTAGTTTGCATATTGTGTTCCTTGCTTTAATCATTCACTCGATAGAATGATGAATAATGATGTTATATACTCCAAAACAAGGCCATACAATCTTTTCTTCTTTCATATATCCAAGGATTTTCATGCTCGGCATTTGTCTTCATAAGATACCAAGAATCAGCATACACAGGAGTTATTATCAATTCAATTCCTCAACAACTTTATTCACATTAATGCAAACGAATTCCCTGTGGCATCATGTCACTCATTATACAGAAAAAGTCTCGTATACATACAATACAAGGAATAAACTCTATACATTACATTCTGCAACTGTACACAACCAGGCATTGTATAATTTAGTAAAGAATACTGACACTGAATGATCTTAGCTGGGGTATAAGAAGCAGAGCACCCTTCTAAGTGACTAATAGCAGAAACATCAGTAGAGCTCATCGGCTTGTTCTCTTCTGGACCGCCCACCTGCATCATTACCTTTCTTATCAGCTCTGCCTTTCGTTCTAGGAGGAGTACAAGGTTTCCAGAGTGGGTTCTGAGTGGGGTGCGTTTCCGGGTCATATTTCTGCGTAGACAGATATGTCAGAGCTGTTACTACATCTGCAATCATGGGTCGCAAGCTGGGTTGCTCCTGAACACACATTGCTGCTATAGCAAGTGCTTGGTATAGACTTCTTGTTGGATAACGGCCTTGGAGCGTAGGATCAGCAATCTGTGAGAACTTCCTCTTGTCCTTGAACAACGGTCTCGCCTGTACGGTAAACAATGATCAGGAGGGACTCCAGCAACTATTATGAAAAAAAGCAGTGCAATACCATGGGACAACTTACCCATAAAACCAGATTGTGCTCTCCACCAGTTTTTGAGTTGTCAACAGCTTTTCTGCCTGAAATGATCTCGAGGAGAACAACACCGAAACTGTAGACATCTGACTTCAGAGTCAGCTGCCCAGTCATTGCGTATTCTGGTGCGCAGTATCCATAGGTACCCATGACCCTTGTGGATACATGTGTGTTATCCCCAACAGGGCCAAGTTTGGCCAAACCAAAATCAGATAGCTTTGGATGGTACCCTTCACCAAGCAAAATATTAGAGCATTTCAGATCACGATAAATAACAGGAGGGCTAGCTCTGTCATGCAAATACTCCAACCCTTTTGCTGCTCCAGCTGCAATTTTCATCCTTGTGTTCCAATCAAGTATTGCCTTATCAGGCATCGGATCTGCACACGGATAGTTCAAATTATCAGCACAACCATAGCAGTACCAAGAACTTGCACAATGGCAACAATTATGTAACATACTGTGAAGATGGTCCTCCAAAGACCCGAGCTCCATGTATTCGTACACTAGAAGCCTCTGATCTCCATCAGCACAGTATCCAATTAGATTGACAAGGTTAGTGTGGTGGAGAAGACTCAGCATCAATACTTCAACAAGAAACTCTCTGTTCCCTTGCAAACCATTCCGATCAAGCTGCTTGATGGCAACAACCTACAATATGTGTGATGATATTAATCTCCACCGGTCAGCTTACTTGTTCAGGTGCCAATAATAAGCTTGAGGGCCAACAAATTACATCGGTTTGATAAGCAAGTATTTTAAATCAATTTGATGCAGGCAATGCTATTAGCATGTCAGCATCACTCCAATGAACCCCAGTAAAAGAACTCAAAAACAATTAAAAGTAAAACAATGGGAATTTAAAAAAAATTCATTTGTATAACTAAAATGCCTACTTGATTGGAGCCTTCAAGCTGTCCTTTATAAACTCTCCCAAAGCCTCCCTCGCCTATAAAAGACTCGCCACGGAAATTTTTTGTAGCAACTGCCATTTCACGGAAAGTGAAAGTCCTGGCAGCAATTTTATTGGAGGATCCATCTTTGGGGGCATCTCCGAGTTTACCTAAAGACAAAATGAGATAAATACTAGGGCAAGATATACATTATAATGCCAAACAAGTATCACGACACAACCAAACTTTCAATTTTTGATAGGTGGAAGAATAGCCAAGGCACAAAAAGAATGCTTTTCATGGTATGGATTACTAGTATCTTGCATTAGCTGTGTTCTGCATTTATCAGATCTTCAGAATCCATCAAAACTTTATTAAGTAGTTAAAGCTCACTTTTCAAATATTCATTGCCATTGGGTCAGTAGAAGATCAGATAATTTGCCAAGCCAGAAGCATTCCTAAATTCTTAACACGTGCAATAAGGTTTCATTGCAGTAAACAATAAATTTTGTTCCAATTACGTCACCAACTGAGTGTCAATTTGTTCTTGTACCAGACTATATTCATTGCATTGGTTGATTCAAATATTATAGTTTCCTTGTCCTCAATATAAGCATCACTCCAGCGTGCCTTCTAACCAAAAGCAAGATTTTTATTGCCAGACTTCCATATCATTCTTCCCTGAGATTTCAGTTCATGTTTGGTATTTTATTAAAGCCAAAAAGAATGCCAATGTATGTTTATCAGCTATTACCACATTGGAAGTTGAACATGAAATCATTAGATTATCAGAGTCATTTGTCCAGCCTGTTGACAAGTAAAAATATATCTCTATATCACTAACTGTTTGAACTTGTAAGGGCAAAACACAAGGATTCTGGAAAGGATATTTTACTAACTTATGTTGTTTTCTAGATTTTACCATAAGTCCTTCGTAGGTTGTTCACCATCAAGCACAAGACTCACTAAAGGATGTCATTTTAATTTTGCAAACATGGCCCTTCAAGAGTCATCGCCTCAAAACTCAACAAATATATTCATAATGAGATCCATATTTCAAATTGTATGTTGTCCCCAAACCTCTATTACAAAAGCTATATTCCTATGTTAAATTAGGCGGCCGAATAGATAAATGTCGACAAAACAAGAGCAACTTCCAAGAAAGAAATACTGGTACAAAAAAACACATGTTTTGAAAACAAAAGAAAATGAAAGCCACATCTAACGAGTCAAGGAGCCCATAAAATCACAAGTCTAGAAATGTCGCTTCAGAAACAAAAAACACAGAACTTCATCAAGCTCGATCTTCAGGATTACTGATTACATAATACCGAAACAAAACTGTAAACACGGAGGAAAAACTCAACGAAATTAGAAAAGTCTAAAAAATCACTAATCAATTCTCAATTTCAAAAAAAAGAATTGATCTTTAGGTGAACGAGAAATTAATTAAACGAGAAAGTGAAAACCGTACCTGAAGAGGGTTCAACTGGATCGGGAGCCCTATTCTTCTTCCTTAGCTTTTTTGGTGACTGCTTTGATTGTCCCGAGCACGGGAACCATCCCATTTGCTGCTATCTCTCTCTCTATCTCTATCTCTATCTCTCTCACACACACACACACGGAATCTTCTGCGCTGGTTGAGAGCTGTGCGTTGAAGGAGAGTTGCAGTAAAACTGCTACATAAACAGGACTGCAGAGGGTATTTTCAATCATTAATTCAGTATATACCTTATTATTATATTAAAATTGTACTTCAGGATTGAGATAATTAATTGCGTTTCTCTCTTTTTTTCTTTTTTTTTTTTTAAGGAAATAATTAATTAGTGCACATTTAATTCTCATTTATTGATGGTGTATCGTATAGTGCTTGGCCAGTAACTAGTCTATCCCCCATGTTCAAGAATGGCGTCCACATCCCAAAATATATCACTCACTACTTCATCTCCAAATCACAAAACACAACCCATCTCTCGATTATCGGAATATTTATAAGGAAAAAACAGTCAATAATCAAGATTTTATGACACTACTACTCACAGAATCGAATACAACGTTAGCTTTTCTGATCCTCGAATATAATGTGTGGATGAATACAAAGCCGAGTAGTTTGGGATTATAACTCAGAAAGCATCGTAAGCTTTCTTGAGTTGAAACAAGGAGTGTGATCAGATGGTTCAGTTGTTGGTACTTGTCTTGGATGGCTCAGCATTTATACTTCTCCGACTCGTCGGCGTCGGCATCAGCATCAGATGATTGTGTTTGCCCTCGTATGTTGATATGATAGTACCTGGATCTTCGGACGTTCTCTCCACATACTTCCTCACATTGCAGTCGGGGCTGGTGCATCTGTAGTAACTCCTGCAAAATCATCATACCGTGATGAGATGAGTACATGTGTTCATTCAAAAAGATGAAGTTTTGTTGTCAATGCTATGACATTAAGATTTAACGCTCACCTAGGAAGTTTCTTCCCCTTCACTACTTTCTTGCCGTACTTACTTCCTCCAGCGAAATCCATCCCCTACTATGCTAACGCAGAGAACTATTGGAAGTTAAGGGACCGGCCTGCATGGTGCAGATGTAATGGAATTTCTGATTAGTGGAGTAACAGAAAGAGTTGATTGATTAGACAATTTCATTGACATTCTGATTTTCTTATCTGTGCCTTCATGAGCTCTCACTATCTCAGCTTCTTCAGTTATCAAATGCTTCTGCACCTCTTTCCGAGTGGCCCCTTGTGCCGGTGTTTGTGATTAGGTCTGCAATCTGGCCATCAAGCGTTTTTTCTACCTTCTTTTTCACTGGACAATTCGGGTATGTACACTTGCAGTAACTTCGAGGAATTTCACTTCCTTTAACCTGTTTCTGTCCGTATTTCCTCCACTTGTGGCCATCATAGGAAGGCCGATCCCTGCTATTTGCAGGGAAAGATAGTTTGGTTCCTGCTGTAGCATTTGCTCTTTGCTCCAACTGTGGGGGGAAATTGTGATGGACCTCTAATGTGACATCTGTGTGGTGAGTAACTTCATCGCCAGCCTCACTAACTTCTAGCGATGAAGCAATACCATTACCCCCCTAAATGAAAGAAAAGGGCAACATCCAAATGTTGGTGCACGATAAAAGAGAGTTTATGGTGGTATTGCCATATAACAAACTTTATACTAACCAGATTTGACAATAGCTACGGGCTTGTAGATCGTGTTGCATATGGCGTTAGATTCTATGTCCCGTTTGGATGGATGGCAAGCTGCAGTACCTTACGCCTCAGCCTGGGATCATTGCATAAACTTAGAAACAAAGATTATAGTTTAAAGAGTGCATAAACAAGAACTAGTCATTAAGGAATGACAACTCCATAAATCAATACCACTGACAGGTTTAAAGCGCACTGTTGTTGGTCTTATGACTGCAACAGCAGTTTTAGTAAAAGAATGAGATGGAAAAGCATTAGCTGCAACACAGAGAAGGTCTGAGAAGGATTTTGGATTGGAAAAGCGAGGTCTACATGCTACTGGCTTGGCTATGGCAATTTTCTCTTTCACCTCAACTTCCAACATAACTGTGGCAACTGCTATAACTCTTCTGCAAAAATAATGTCATAAGTGGGATTCCGGAAATAATAACATCATCTGCACTTCTCAGTAGCAGCATTCAGAAAACACGCTACTCAGATTTGGACTATAATCATGCATCCATGATCTTAATTGACAAGTTTGGAACATGTTTATTGACCAGCGACACGAGATACAAGCTTTCAATCCTTTCGCCCAAGTAACTTCAAGAAGAAAGTAGTGCAAGGAAGCATCTTGACTAAAGTAGAAGTAATTGCCTATTTCCAGAAAGGCTCAACCAACAAGCATTCCAGACATTATTCTAGTGGTTCTCATTTCATTATAGTCGTGAGGCAGCACCCACAACTTTCAGAGCAGAACAACAATCAAATTTCTACGACCTTAAAAGTAAATGCACTCAAATTTGTATTTCAGATAACTCGATTCAATAGCATCATACATCACGGTCTTAGTAGAGAGGGGCTAATATTCAGGAGCGTAGAGGCACCAAAAGCATCACAATGAGACATTTTGCTTATTTCGCTTCTGATATTTCTGTTTAAGAAAAGCAACACAGATGCTTCAACAGCCAACTTGTTGGAAATATTTGAATTATGAATTCCATTTACATCATCTATTTTCAAGATCAGCCCATCGTACAAGGTCATTTCTACATTTACAAGCAATAATGGCAACACACAACAAGAATCTGGCCTAAGATACTAATCTACTGTCCATTTAAATATTTAAGAAGAAGAGAAGGAGGTAAATGATCTTTCAGACAATATAAACTGAGAATAGATTGAACAATTTACAACCCTTACAATAAATACAAGAGTAGATGCACAAAAATGGTTCATAATCCTCTACAACAAGCCATAAAAATCAAAATACCAAATATCTATAGACTTAAGAGAAGATTTCAAAAGGCAACCTGCATCCACTCAGGTTACAAATGTCAAATTCAGTTTTCAAAAGGTATCATTAAACAAAGGTATATGATATGAAGCATTTGCAAAAATCTAGAAATGAAAAGTAGACAACTGTTTCAGCTCTAACTAAAACACAAAACCTATCCATCGACAGAATGGAAGCGATCATCACCCCCATAAAAATAGAAAAATTAAGCAAATAAATAATTACGCACGCAGAAACAGACTCTCATACTCATTCAAGGCTTATTGTCAGCAGAGTTTTGAGCGGCTGGCTTCTCGTTTCTGCTTTGCCGCAACGTACTAATCGAGATCAGTTAATGCCCCAAACATAGGTGATGTTCCTGAATTTCTCATTCAACTATCTTTATCTAATTTCTACAACCATGAATTGGAAGGAGAGTGGGTGGCGGAGGGAGTAAACTAACTGCCTCCTCTACCTCAATTCGTTTTTCAATCTCTCCATGTCAAATCATATGTAATTCTTAGGTTCCAACTTCCATTGTTATGGTTTAATTTACTGCAAACAACAAATACTAGATTTTTCATAAAATTTATATTAATACATTCTATTTTAACGAACAGGGAATCTAATTCTAAATAACCATCATGATTTAATAGTAAGGAGAGTGGTCTTATACTTTTTTAGTAAGAAATGTCAAAAAAAATAAAAACTTTTTGAAAATATAAATATTGATAGAAAGCATGTTAAAACACGTTATTTAATGGGGGAATTGTCGATTCAGACTCCAAAGATAGTTTAATTATCGATTTAGGATCCGAAAGATCAACCAATTCTTGATCCAAAATATGATATTGAGGTCCTGGATTGAGAATTTTATAATCCTAAATTGGAAATTTTTATAATCTTTCAATCATGAATTATAAATTAATCTTTTGGATTTTGAATTGATAATTAAACTATCTTTTGAATTATGATTGATAAAACTCCTATTTAATATTATTGATTAAGAATGGTAGTTGATTTTGGAAACATATCCAACCCCACCCACTCCCCTCTTTCAATTCCCCCCTACTGCAAAATCATGGCCCAATGTTACTCCAACTAGGGTTGGTTCGGTATACCGTACCGGGGTTTTTTCGTCATACCGTATACCTTACCGAAATTTACGGTATGAGAAAAATGTTACCGTTACCGTACCGAATGGTTCGGTATACCGAACTTCGGTATACCGTTTTTTCGGTATGGCATATTTGCATACCTGTACCGTACAGTTTTTCGGTATTTTCGGTATACCATACCGTACCGAACGATACCGTTTTATTTTTAAGCATACCATACTGTACCGTACCGTACCGTACCTAACACACTACAACTTCAGACCCTCAGTGCAGATCCTCAGTGCAGATCCGAACATCAACGAAGCTGCGGCGAGAGCGCAGCCCACAGCCAACGACGGGGCAGCAACTCCGGCGGCGGATGTAGGAGCTGGAGACGGCGCATCCTGAGCCACCGTGGTTCCTACGAGACTACAAATCGCCAAAACCGCAGCCACGAACATTAGAACCCTGTTCTGAGGTGAGGCGGCGCTGTGTAAAGCAGTGGAGTCTCCAACACTTCTGTCCCCTTGGTATTTATATTTTAGCAACGTGAGTATTTTTTTTTTGATTGGATCAAACCACTTATTCACATTCCGATCAAATTGTCGGGCAAGATAACTAAAGTATGTGAGTGATTGTGGATGGTAGTGAAATAAATATTTTATTAATAAATGTGAAAAAATTGCTATTTTAGAAAAGTGAACTGTGAAATAATATTACGGGACGGACGAAAAAAGAAAGGTTAGACAAATTATGTGGGACAGAGAGAATAATTTATAGAATTTATTAATATTGATTTTCTACTCGTTATGGACATATTTAAACTGGAATTATAGTTATTTTCAAAAGTGTGTATTTAGAATCCTCATTGTAAATAGTGATATTGTAGTACTCCACTTGAAAGCTGCTTTCAAAACGAAGAAAGCATAAAAATCTTAGATTCTAATTTCACACGTCAGATTCGAAAAGATCTTAGCAAACCATCATAAGTATTAATTTGTAACCTTTATTCACCGATGATTTTTACCAATTACCGCAAGTCATGATTAACACATTTCTCTCTTGGCAGTTTCATGTACATCCAAAGAATCGGTGAAAGGATCTCAGCGCCGCCAGCCCCACCGTTGGTTCGGCGTGTACAGCCGCGGCGGAGACGATTGCCATTACTAATTGCGCAGATTACCTCAATACAACCAGACGCCTTAATTCCACACTGTTCATTTGTTTCTTCGAAATCTGATCAGATGTCATTTCCTGCTGCAGGCAGAGTAGTAAATTTCACTTCAAATCTAATTCAGGTCTCTCTCCTTTTTGTGCTTTGTTAGCTTTTTCCACTTGTTCATTGGTGAATTATTAAGCAAACTGGTCAAAACAAAAATAAAAGCCAAATGCATAATTAGAATCCACTCGATATCCTAATCAGTAACACAAAGCGGAAGGCGGCGTGTCTTATCT
Source organism: Plectranthus barbatus (assembly GCA_026898455.1). Lineage (NCBI taxonomy): Eukaryota > Viridiplantae > Streptophyta > Magnoliopsida > Lamiales > Lamiaceae > Plectranthus > Plectranthus barbatus. The sequence continues at coordinate 190,838 of JAPKLW010001183.1, forward strand.
ATTTACATCTGTGCGTCAATACGCAGCACACAAACAAAAAGAAGCTATGCCAATCAACAAATAATGATAAATGCTTGGACCCTATTTCCTGCATTATCAGTTTCTACTTGTGAAGAAAAGATTAGGTCATCAGCACTAGAGGGTTATGGCCATGGGTCATTCATCTCCAGTTCTGCTCGAACTGTCCGTCCCTGACTGCTTTACGAATTGCCCTCGAACGCGAGGTCTCTGTTCGGCCAACTTCTTTCTGTTCTGATACCGTACCTGAGATTAAGGCATACAGTAATAAGATTTGTGGAACACAAACTTTCAACATAACAAAGGAAGGAATACAGTATGCTTCTACCATTTCGTTGATATAGTAAGCAAGAAAAGAGTATGCTTCTATAGTCAAAACTACCAGCTGAACAGGTTCCACTGAATCAGCTTAAACATAATTGAATTTTACTTCGAAAGTGTCACCATTTGTCTCAAGAAATTCAATCTACTGTACCATGTACATGTAGTTTTATTTAATATTTCCAAAAAATATAATTCCGGTGGTTAAGATCCCAAATACAAACATGTTACTTCATTCAGGAGACCAACCAAAAAACCTAAAACCCTTTCATCCATCTCAACTTCAGTATCATTGGTTAAAAACAAAAGTAAGCTTCAGATAGTCCATGCATGTTAAGAGCAGCATCCGGACATCTTCCCGGAATTAGCACCGCATATATCAATCAGATTCTAAGAATAACATTGTTAAGCATTATAAGAATGAGCAACAAAAAAAGCATAGACTCGACTAGAACAAAGTAATCTGAAGCCTGAAAACACACAACTGGATGTACAATTGAAAATCACAACTGCGATAAATTCCAGAAAAGATATACAATAGCTCATGAGAGAGGGTTCATGCATACCTTTCTGGACATTATATATTAGACGCCTAGATGCCACAAGCAACCAAGTGACAAAATCATGACATTTTTACTGAAGTAGTGAAATATATTACCTTTTTCATAAAACATCTTTCTTTTCTCTTCTGTCGGAACTTAATAAGGGCAGCTTCCCGCTGAGCAAGTTTGTTTTCATCAACCTTGTTACCACTACCACTGCCGCTGGCATCTCCACTGCCACTTTTCCCAGCTTGACCAACATCACTTTCTGCATTATTTCCTGTAGCATTTACGACAGTGCAGCTTCCATTTTGTCCGTTGCTTCCATTCTGTCCATTACTTCCGGATGCACTTCCTCCATTTTGTCCGTTACTTCCATTCTGTCCATTACTTCCATGATTACTTCCGGAGGCACTTCTTCCATTTTGTCCGTTGCTTCCATGATTACTTCCATTCTGTCCATTACTTCCATGATTACTTCCGGAGGCACTTCTGTTAAGACTGCAGTTCCTTGGGGTACCATCTATTGCCCCACCTAAAACATTTGTTGATCCACAGTGTGGAGCATCTACAGCCAACTTCTTTAAGGCTGACTCATCATGGTTGGATGATGGTTGATTTTCCATGCGAAAATGATGGTGGTGGTGATAATTTTGTTGATGAGGATGCTGAATCTGGAGCTCCTGGTATGAGCCTCTGCAAAGGTCTGTAGATTGGTTTCCATTAAGCAGGAGACTGACTTGCTGTGGACTGTATCTAAGGTCATTTTTTATAGGCTTGAAAGCAGAAGAGAATAAGCCATTAATTGCAGATGTTGCTTCAGATTTATCCTTACGGAGCTTATTTGTGGTGGAACCCATATCTATGTTATTGCTAACTCCATTTGAACTTTGATATACAATTCGACCAGCTGAATATACTTGTATGTCACCATTAGACTCTCTTTTTGCAACTTCAATACCATTGTCCAGTATGGAACTGCTACCGGTGATTCCATTGGGAGGCTTGAAATTGTTTGTGGGCGTGTTATACCTGCATTGCACAAGGAAAACATATAAAATTTTAGATTCAGACAAAAAATCAGTTAGTGATGTAGTCTATAAAGCTGAAACACAAAAAATGAAAGGTTGCATTCCAAAACCTCGAGAAGGCTGACTGGACAGAACGGCGCAAGACATAACGATCATCTTGAACAGATCTCCCTGTGTCATGAACTCCTCTAAGTCTCTTTAGGCTAAGCTCCAGATTAGGCTCGTTACAATCACGGGCTGCAATATTGTCGATGTCTAATTTCTTTGCCGCTTCTCTGGACTCAGATTCTCTACCAATGGGATTGGGCTGTAACTCTACACGATTTTCATATTTAGTTTCTACATTTCTATGCACAACTGTCTCTAAGTCATTGCTTTTCCCGATGTTGTCTGCTGTTACATTTGCACTTTCCAGATCAGATAAGGGAATAGAAACGAGCAAAGCCGAAAAGTAGCTTGTATATAGATCATACCAAGTTGTGTTTGTCCTTGTCCATCCCTAGCTACATTAATCTGTGCGTTATGGTCAGAGTGCTCAGCATTTGAGCGGATAACTTGGGCACATGTGCTGTCTGGGCACTCAGCAACATGATCCATTGGAGATAAAGCTTGAGAGCTGTCCATTTCTACAGCTTGCTTTGTCCATGAGCTCTGTTGAACAGAATCGTTAGGTGTGCCTGGATAAAAGCTTCATAGTTTCCCCTTAGAAAAATTTTAGCCGAAATGATGACAAGATCTCAACCTGAGAGTCGCATGCAATATATCCGGAACATGACAGTCCAAAATTTACAGATTAGAAGTTCAAATTCTTTTAGCGTTCACTAGAGCTCAATTAGTTTTCAACCTGACATTCACCGAAGGAAAAACTACATATAACACTTGCTTAAAAATTTGATACCAAAAAATACCATGCTGAAAAATTATAAATCATCACCGCTCAGGCAGACAGAACTTACAATCTTTTTCTTTATTATATCTGACCTACAAAGGAATTCATTGTTGGCGAGACTAGATTAAACCACAATGAAGGTCAATACATGTAAGAATATTAAAAAAATGATCAGATATTTTGTAAGAAAAATCTAAAAATTGAAAGAACTCACAGATACAGAGTAGAGAAGAAAAAGAAGATTATTCTAGAAAGTGCGAAAATGCACTTTGTAGGAAATCTAACGAAAAGTTAAGTGAAATCTAGAAACTACCAATGACTCGGTACATATTCACACCAACATATATACTCCCCAAATAATTTTCTTCACATACATATCAATTCCTCATTGTAAGTTTTTCATATCCAACACAATATATGTACACCATATTTATCATCTCCAATAGAAACTAATCACACTATGCACTTCAAACAAGGTATTGCTCGTCTCCGCCCTTAGACGTGTACGAAGACAAAGATTTAAGAGATTGGATAATTTATTTATTTCATCACATTGATCATTACAGATTTATTTGTTAGAGTTGCTTTTCGTTTTATTAAATCACTACCTATGATTTTAAGTGTTAAGAGGATTAGTAGAAAACAAACATTACAAATGCTAACAAATGAAGTTTATTGAAACTAGTGGAAGAATTCCAGCAGCTCTTTATAACAAATTATCTATTAATTAAGGAAAGAAAAAATAAATAAATAAATTGAGAAATTTTGAATTTCAATGATTTTGAGGACTCTGGAGACTCTTAGACAACGTGGTAACTTTGTAGTTTTCAACCAAATAAATACAGTAGCATGGTTAAGACAAATGAAATCACAATTCACAGGAGAAGGAAAAATGAACTATGATGAACTTCAGCAATCATGAGGACTATGGTAAAATTTCTAGTTCAACAACAAAAGAAATAACAATATTGTAAAAGACAGTGAAATCATATAGAATGAGAAACAAAATCTGTGCTACCTGTGCTCCACTTCCATCATCACTTCCATCTCCAGTATTTAAGGCATTGCTCGCCTCATTTTCACCATCATCACTTGCACTGTTGTCGGACTTCTCACTAGCTCTCGATTTGAGAGATTTTTGAGTTTGTGTACCACTTTCACTTCCGCTAGACTGAATAGCAAAGCCAATTAAGATGAAAATGGAAACATAACAAAACGCAAAATTTAAGAACAATCTTGTACACCAGAAAAGCAATGATGCATTATTGTATAACCAATGCATTCTTTATTTTTTCCTTCGTTGAGGAAAAACCACATTTATTGACTAGAGTGAACTTTTCCTGCTAGTTTGGACATGAATACTGTATGGTAGTTTATGTTCTTAGACGACAAAGTTTTCAAACAAGAAAATTCAGATCCTCATGCATAGCAATTTTAGGCAGTGAAGATTGGCCGAAAAGAAATGGGTGAGCCTGTGCAACTTTAAAGACGAAGGATAAGGGCGTAAATAAGAAGAGCGTAGCTCACACATCATGATTCATGCCAGATGCAAGTTCTAAGTTGTCAGAGAAAATTACAAAGACTCACGCTGTGACATCTCCTCCATACATGTTGCCAGAGGTTCTTAAGTTCATTCTTTCTGATAGGTTTAACCAAGAAGTCAACTGCTCCTTTGGAGAGACACTTAAAGACTAAGCCCATAGAATCATGAGAGGACATCACTGCACAAAAAATCTCATACAGCTTCAGGGTTAGTATAACCTATGTTTTAACAGCAAAATTGTTGCAAGATGATAACTACTTACTAATCACAGGAATATTCTTGCGAGTTCTGTGGCTCAAAATCTTGTACAGAAGGCCTATCCCAGATAAACAAGGCATCACTACCTCAGTTAGGACGATGTCAATATGACAAGTTAAATCTTCCAAAATCTTCCATGCTTGCAATCCATTTGCCGCGTCAAGTACTGCATCAGCAAATCAACTATACTTAGATAATTCTAACAGAGAGTAGTATTATAGCAACTTTGATAATTTATCAATACTCTTCCATATTAGGCACTTAAAACAAAAGCTAAAATCGGGATTTTCTAAGGGAGAAACAAATAACAGAAACCTTGATAATGTTTGAACTTTAAGTCTCAAAAAGCATATTTCATAAATAGTCTCTCGAGGTTTTTTGAAGGTGGAAGAGGATGATGAAATACTGGAAGTTGGTTATTTTCAAATGCAAACATATATACTATGTAGGAAGAAGATTTTCAACACTTTCATTTGCTACAGAGAAAAAAGGTAGACAAAAAGAAACACCTAGAACAATAATCATGGTGTTCATAAAAGATTCAAAATATCAAGTTCTTCAACTAGGTACAACAATATTAGTAACTTATTGTGTTTTTTTTTTTAAGCCTCTTAAAAACTGGGCGGGTCCTCTTTAGCCCCTCCAACATAACTAGTACAGCTTTGTCTATGCCAATGAGTTTGTAAGTCAGCTTCAAAATCATCCTAAGTCAAAATCATATGAAATATAGCACCAACAAATTCTTAAGGTTACATTCTTATTCGGCATCGCTAACCTTCATAGTTGCAGTTTCTGAGCAGAGCAGTCACAACATGGCGCGTAGAATCATCATTCTCCACCAGCAAAACCCGAATTGATCTCACATGAAGAAATCTCTCCCAGCAAACCCCTGTCCCCTGAGTTTGCTGTTGCTGCTGTTGCACTTGTAAAACACCTGAAACTTGCAACCCACTAGTTGCACCATGAATTTCAACTTGCTCAGCTGCATCAGCATTCAACTTACCGAGTTGAGCCGAACCACGTCTCTCAACCAAGACTCCATCTTCAGAGCCCTTGTCCTCACCTTGAGTCTCTTTTTCTTTGTTATCATCAATATTCATCGAAATTCCCCCTGCCAACCAGATCCAGAAACATTGTTGAGGACGCAATGGCACAGTTATCCTCTTTATCACTAAATCCTTGATAAGTCTTTGGCAAAGAAAGCAAACAACACATAGCTAATAACAGTATTAGCTTCTATCATCCAGAATCCACAACAAAAATTGTCAAAACATGAAATGAGTAACACAAGATTTTACAATTTAAATTGGATAAACAACTCTTTACTTTCACCCCCCTAAAAAGGAATGAAGTCGCTATGTCCCTGCTCAGGAAAGACTTCTAAAATCCTTGTCAGTCCTCATAGCACACCCTACAAAGAATAAAACAGAGCATCAGCAGCCAGCATACCACCACCACCACTCCAAACCCTAGTCTACCAGCTAAGAATCTTCAGAATATTCATCAGAAATCCAATTAACAAAATCCACATATAACACAAAAATATCAAAAGAAATTCATCAATATTCATTAAAACCAGTAAAATCCACAGGAATACAGAAAAACTCCGTATAATAAAAGATTCTCAAAATTATACATCGAGTAAAAAAGTAGTTTAAAAAAAAAGAAGTCAGTGAAAGCATAACATTATCAAGCAACATTACCACTAGAGGTCTTCAATTCTGGGCAAATCTAAAGCCAGAGATGCTCAAACGGCGAACTGCTCCCACAAAAATTGAACAAACAGAGCAAAACCCAAATGAATCACTCCTGCAGAAAGGCAGTAGGCAGAAGGCAGCTGAATCGAGAAGCAGAGCGACAAATATTATGATTTGGATTAACAGTTTAGATAAGGCTTATCGAGTATACTTGTTTCGGAGGGGTTCTTTACTTCCTTTTCTTGTATGCTTTTTGGGAAAATAGATGCAATTTTAGGAATGTTTTTCCAAAAACTGCTTCCGAGGACGATGACGTGTCTGGTCTGCGGTCTCACTGGTTGACACGTCAGATCTAGGGCTGACACGTAGGAGGGAAATGGGTGACGTGTGGTGATGACGAGGACAAGATCTAAAGGCAAGAGCTCTGGGGTTTGGGCCAAATCAAAACAGATTCGGAGCCTCAAAACAGGTGGACACCTGGCGGCTCTCCTCGGGAAAATATCTCAATTCTGTGGGCTAATTTGCAAATCGATCCTTTGACTTTTGTCCAACTCCACTTCCGCCCCTCAACTTCAAAACTTCTCAACTTGAAGGCCTGCAGTGCACCCAATCAAATTGAACCAACATCTCCCACAGTTCAAGAAATTTTTATGTAATATTTATATTACAGAGGAGGTCTCTAAATCAAATCTTCCTTTTCTTAATATTTATATATAAGTAAAATATTATCCCTTATAAAATGCAATAAATATTCCATTTAAGGTATTCATTGATAACTTAATTGCTAATAAAAGTAAAAAACTATTTATTGGGAAATAACAAAAAGTCAAATTATATCAAAATTTTCCAGAAATTGGATGAACGGAGAAAAGGATTATACAAATAAGCACGGGTCGCATATTTAGAGTTGGGAGGAGAGATGCAATGAAAAATCCGAAAATGAGATTGGTTTTGAACGTGTATTGTGAATATACGTTTGAGTTTTACGTTAGGTTGGAGGGCATAAATAATTTTGGCTTTAAAATTTTACTATACAACGTATAAATAAAAAGTCAGTTGTGCATTAGGCAGTACCGTCAACATAATCTAAATTTCTTCCTCAAAATAAATATAAAAATAAAATAAAATGAAATGGCATAATCTAGATTTGGCAAGATAAAATTCACAAGTTGACTCATCTATTCTCTTGAGCCAACCTTAGCATATACTGAACTAGTTTGACACCCAACTACTTGTGTCGAACCACGGTCATTTTATTCTATTAAACTATTCAATATCATATTCATATACACCAACCGAAAGTAAAGTTACTATACATTATTTCTGTATAAGAAGAATAAAGATTATATGAAACAAAATTTCTCATTCCCATGGCGCATATGAGAATGGAGGAGGTGGTATGAGCTTGAAAGAATTTTCACCGTTTTGGCGATACTGTCTTCCTCTGTAACCAATGATGCAAAGATTTTCTGGTTACCTTAATCCTTTGAAGAACTATAGGTCTTCTTGCAGGAGATTCTAACCTACTGTTTTCCTCTACTTCTAAATTTGAACTTGAACAAGGACTTCCCTTGTTCGTGTCATTCCCACCCGCTTCAAAAACCTGAAGCGCTAAATCATGCTGCAAGAGTCGAATCACAGCTTCCCCAACTCCGCTGTCATCTTTGGTGACATCGGCACCATGTTTATATTGACCTAGTATGATCAATAGATCATCCTTTATAGAATTTCCTGCCACACACATTGCTGGAATTTTAACGTTTGGGAGAAGCAAGAAATAAGGAGGATGCTATCTTTATTAAGCCACTAGGCCAATAACATTGCCTCACAATTTGAATGACTGTTTTCAGTTAAGTATGAAGCAAATGAATGTTATAGAAAGATTCAGCAAAATCTCCAATGTAGTGAAATAATAAGACATTGTTACCTGCAGCATACTTCGCTTTGATCTTTCGCAAAACTGCTAGAACAACAATGCGGGCTTCCACCTGTCATTGTATAGCGTAAAACTTGATGAAATTGAGCCAAATGTGTTGATTGAAAACTATACCACACAGAATAACTACTTTAGAACTGCAAATTTAAATCTTCATCTGCTCTTTACAATATCATCTTCGTGGACTCGATACCATTCCACCACTATTGCAACATTAAGGGTGTGTATGCATACCTTGGTAAGACCTCGGAGGTCAATAAAAAGGCTTTCAGCAGGACTATCTTGCAGATACTCTGCAACTTTCTCAAGCAACAGACTTTGACGCCCAAAATCTGTCACATGTGTATCAAATCGGTCTCTGTGTCGGTTTTCAGTTTGTATCACGCCTTCACACCAGTCCTCAATTAGTTGCTTCAGATAGTAATCATTAGCTTTGTACCTTCGGAAGATTAATTGATACACTGAAGATTAGGGTCTGTGAATAAAATTTATCACTGCGTACAAAATCGTAATCTCCATCTAGGGAACTATTGACAACAAAGTAAATTAAAATTCCTGATCTTCCAAGTGGCATACCCTGCTTTTCTCATATGCTGGTATACGGCAAGGCATTGTTGTACACCCTGCAATGAACCATATATGCGGCGGGCTCTAAGAATAGTGTTGTAAGTCACCTGAAATTAGGATTTTAGTTTAATCGCAATTTTTAAAAACTAAATGAAGGAGAAGAATGTATCATAGTGAACAACTCACCAAATTTGGCTTTATTTGATATTTCTTCATCTCCGCAAACAATGCAAATGCAAGATTTGCCTTCTTGTGTTCTACACAGATCTGTAGTCGAATAGTAAAAACCACAGAAAGCTGTTAAGTCATTGTAGAAGTGCAGCTTGTTCAGATATGGAATTCACGGTGAACCAGTAAAAGAAGTTGGAAGAGTAACTGAAAGGTACAGTCTGCACCTTAATAGCTGTTGTATAGGCAATAACATCAGGTTGAATGCCACTTTCGTGCATGGCCGTCAGGATCTGCAAAGCAAGAAAGAGTTCATCTCTTGGGTCAAACTCCAAAATAATAAAGAATGCCTAAAAGGCTATATGTAAAAGCTCTGGCCTATTCTTTTTCCATAGTGCACTTAACTTATGATGGTACTTTACCTATTTGCAGGCAGCAGAATGCGGGAATAACAAAACGGATGGTTTATAGCCCTTCTATTCTTATTTTTGTATACTTTGAAGCTATGTTTCAATAAATACTCTAAGCAAGTTCTATGGTATTCCAGCAGTGGAACTTCAGCGTCATACAATTAGGATCTCTTTTAACAGACTAATTGGGCCAACATTTCAAGACGTGGAAGACTCCATTCATCCTAAATGCAGAAATCAATAAGATGTGAAGCTTCTTTTCACTACTGCCATATACGCTGAAACAGGTCTCAGAAAGTCAACCATTACATGACAGGCAAAGTAAAACTGCTTACTTGTATAGCACCCTGTACATTTCCTGAGCCTCCACAAACATCTATGAGTATTGACCAGGTAATATGATTAGGGGTAAGGCCGAAAGTCTTCATTTCATCCATCAAATCTTTGGCACGATAATAATCAGTACCACAGGCTTTCATCAGAATATTATAAGTCGAAGTAGTGGGTCTAAATGGAACTCTCATGGTTAAGTGCGAGCTTAGAGGAAGTCCCGTTTCAGTTGTTTGGTCCACTGCAAATTTCTCTTCACTGTTTAGCTTATTATCACTGATTGTTTTTTGAAGACCCCTCCCTTTCCAGCACTGGAATAGCCGAAAAGCCCGGTCAAATTGACACACCTCAACACAGGCATGAAGAAGGGTGTTGAAACACTGGGTATTGGGTTGAGCACCAGCTTGAAGCATTTCACTAAATAGTACAAATGCTTGCTCCACGAGACCAGCATTTGCACATGCACTTATCAATGATGACCAAGTAATTGTGTTTGGAATGACACCAGATATCACTATATCTTCTTTGATTTCAAGTGCCTGTTTCCACATTTTGGCATCTGCGAAGACCTGAATATTGAGGAAAGTAGACGTATTTAGCATTCTCACTCAGTATTCCTTGTATCGGAGCACAAATTTTAGTAAGACGGCCAAGAGTTTTTCTTGTACGAAGATTACTTAAATCCTGTTATGAATGCTGCAAAAAAGTAAATTAGAGAATCTATTTCAATTCCACTATACTATGGCTATTACATCCTAGCTACAATGCACCAAAGAACTGGAAGTTTAACTTTGTCTGGAACTAAATGAAGTGCAAGGAAAAATACATCACAAGTGTTTCCCGTAGAAGAATATGATGCAATTAACCCTAATCAGAGTCAAAGAGGCTAAAATTCGTTTAGAAAAATGTATGTCACAGTGCACTTTAAGTAAATAGAATGCCAAATCAAGATTATACCTTGATAATTGTGCTATACGTGAAGTCATCCAATTTCACTACTCCTTTTGATTCCAACTCCCGTATCTGCTTATACGTATCTTGGGCAAGTTCTACTTTTCCAGCAAGACAACATGATTTGAGGAGTATGTTATGTGATGTAATATCAGCCATCATACCAAGTTTCTGGATATGGCACTCAGTCATGTGAATAAGCTGATATGGTATATCATCTATCAGGTTAAAGGAGAGCATATACATGAAGCAAAGAAATCAGGGAGATTGAATCCTGCTTCTCATTAATGAACTGAGTTTTAAATAGAGGCAGAATTATTTGCTTGAACACATGTAATAATATCAAGAGAAGAAAGTAAAAGAGAACCTTACTTCCATTTTCTTGTAGATATCCAGCGTGTAAGTTAGGTCATGGGAATTCACATTCATAAGACTGTTGAAAACATATATGTTTGGGGTGATATTTTCAGCAAGTAACCCCTGGAGAAATATCAAATAAAGCAGCAAGCATCATTTAACAACGATAAAAGAAGCTGGAATAATACTAAATTAGTTGGTGTCTAGACAGTAATTATGCTGAAGTAAAATGTCATGGCCCAAACTAAAATTACAGTATTTGCCAGAACCCAGGAGACAATTCAAGATGAGAAATTCCCAATCTATCTCAACGGAGAAAAAGGCTCATTTTACAGTTCAGGCATGAATAAAGGTGACAACCCAAAAAGGCTCTGCACTCACTATAATTAAGAATAAAAAAATGAAGGAACATGTGAAACTGTGTGGTCAAATGTCCAGGTTTTTGACAGAGTTGATTGTAAATATGTGTGACTGCCCTGGGCTCTATGATGTCCAGTTTCAACAAATGACAACGATAGGGGGATAGAGTTGGTAATATCTTCTCAAAGTTGATGTAAGATGTATATGGTTTGGCATGCAGATTTATCATCTGTTCATTTTAATAGAGAATAAGACAGTTCAATTTTATATCGATTGGAAACTTTCAAGATAACTATAAAGATTAATAAGCACCCTTAAACTGTAAAGGTTTAGACAAGAAAGACAGATACCTCATAAATGGTCCTCGACTTCAAGTAGTCACCACAAAGACCACATACATCTATGATTGTGCGGTATGCGTGCATGTTAGGAGAACTCATATATCTTTTGGACACTTCGAAGGCCTTCACAGCAGAAACCAAGTCCCTTTTCTTCCCAAATTCAAGAATTATTGAACAAAATAGCATTTCAGCATGAGGGAAATTCTGTGCATACCTGAGGAAGCCACAATAAAGCTTGATCAGATGGTCACATTAATAGTTTAATACTCAAATAAAACTTGCTCTTTTTCAATGTCATTGAATTGCAGCAAAGTTTAAACTATATTAGAAGAAAGCAACAAGTTGTGAATTAAATACAGTATAAGTTCGTGCATCATCTGTAAGTTACCTGATTTCTACACATGGAAGAAGGACGCAAAAAATATAACAATAGACATCAAACAAATTGTTGACTGCAGAAAACTGGAAAGCTACAGGAGAGAAGTAACTATATTTTAAGCATTTCAAGTAGGAAGCTTGAGAAAAATGGTTGAAAAGGACAAAGAAATTATATTTTCCAGCAAGACCAAAGCTAACTAATATTCATCATCTTCTTTTACTACTGAGGTCCTTCTCCTCTAGGCATAAAAGCCAATCACAAACAAACCTGATGGCTGCTGTAGGATCCTTCTTGTTGATACAGAGGTTTATGACCTCAGATGGCTCCACCAGTTCTTTGATTACAAACTGAAATCCTGATCAAGTAAAGCATGCACTTCTGAGAAGTATATTCTTTCTGCATGGACAAACTGCTCTATTACAAAACATTAACTTTGACATTAAAAATAACATTCTATTGACTTAGTTAGTAGAGTGTTTAGGCAATTGGTTAAACTAATCATCATATTCGAGTAGAACAATCTATAAGCGTGAGAGTTCTACTCTATGGTCTACTACATGTTGTATAGAAGCAAAATATAATATATAGTTTGTTTGGAAACATGTTCAGCTAGTGTGCATGAAAAATATTAATCTAACAACATACGTCAAGCAATGCCAGCTCATCAGCAATACTTAAATTAAAGGCAAAAACTTTTGTGAAATGGTGAGACATTCCGGACGGAATGCATTTTACACTATGCACATTCCGATCCTTATTTATGCATTGCGCATTCTGATAGGAATGCTTTCATCATTTAGTTTTTGTTCCCAATGCAGATTTCAAACGGAATACTTTGTATGTAAAACATATTCCGAACGAGATACACTCAAATATCTTATCCTCTCACAAACACACACATCGTACTCTTAAATAAATAGAATACATTAATTTAAATTATCTTGGATGTCTCTAAAGCAATTCTGGAACCATAATCTAATCCTACAACTACTGTACAGTCACAAAAAATAATGAAAACTTACCGTTAAACGTTTCCATCAGGCTCACGAGTGGCTCCACTTCACCGCATCTCAATAATTTCCGGCACTCTGCCTTCAGTGACTCGATGGCAACTGCATCAAGCAGCCGCACCGGTTCTACGCCCAGCTTCCGAATACCATTGAACAACACATCAGCAACAGTATCGAGCTTTCCTTGATGAAGAGCACTCACAATCCCACCTATTACACTTTCGGATTTCAGCAATGCTAGAAAGCCTGATATCTTCACCCCCGAGGCGACCACGGTCTCAACTATCATAAGAAAATCCTCGAACCTCCCGTCCTCCGCTAGCTTAGACGCTAGCTGGCTGTAGTATGTCAGGCTCTGGCAATTATCCCATCGCGAAGAGGAGAGAAGCGGAGAAGAAGCGGGAAATTGGGGCTTTTGCTTGGGGTTAGGTTTTGGTCTGGGTTTGGTAGTAGAGGTGGTGGAGTAGCGGTGGTGGCGTCGGCTGTGGCCGGACGGGGTGGCTGAGGAAGGTAGGACGGTGGCCGAGGCGAGGATCGATAGTGCGTCTCTCATCTCCTGGCCAACCGTTTTTCAGTTGCCAGTAAAATTGGAGGCTTTTATTAGCGATGGTTTAATTTTGGTTGTTTTATTAGGATTGAATTCGAAAGGCAGGCGTTTCATTACTAAGTCAGGCTTCTAGCTTTAATAGTTAGAATTTGTGAATTTTAAATTAATACTTCCTCGGTTTTAATTTATTAATTTCATTTTTTTTTATCTATCTTATTTATTAGTTTCATTTCTTAAAATAGTAAATTTTTTTACACTCACCAATAAAATATTAATTCCACTACACTCACAAACATTGGTTATTGTATCATTTCATTTTGGGACTATTAATTTAGAATAGAAAGAGTATATTACTATTAATTAATCTCCCAAGATTTATTTATATTTTTTAAATATATTTAGTTTTTATTGAACAATATAATTTCTACGAAAATATTAGAGGAGAGCAATAAGGATAATAATTTTATCACCTTTCCACCAAAAAATAAAATCAATATTAATTTTATTTTTGTTTGGTTTTAATTATTAACATTTTATATTATAATATTTATATTTGTATATACTTAAAAGCAAAACTCTCAAATAAAAAGAAATAGAGAGGTGGCTGTCAAGCCGGATTCGCTACTAAAGACCTTCATTTGGCTCCTATTTGTCCATTATGCTACAATTAATATGCAATTTTAGCATTGATCATCAGCTAGACTTTGGGGATGGGTCTGTTGCTCCACGCAGTACTGGTGGTTGCCATGTTTTCTAAGGCATGTGTGCAAACGTTTTCTTCGCGCGGGATGTGATTGATGTTCCATTCTTCCATCTGATCCTTGAGCTATTTGACAATCTCATGGTAGAGGAGCAGTCGGATCTCTTTGACGGAGTAAGTTCCGTCTAATTGGTTCACAATCAGCTGCGAGTCACTTTTCGTACGTACCTTACGAACCCCGAGTTCTCAAGCAAGCCTCATCCCTTGGATGAGAGTCTCGAACTCAGCTTCATTGTTGGTTGTCGAGAATTCAGTCAAGACTACATTCTTCAACAACTCGATCACCTTCAAGCGGAGAGCCTGACACTCTAGTTTTGTGCTCGTGGTCGTTGAGGAAATCAAAGAACTTTTTAGGGTCATGCATTTTCGGGTCAGATTTCATCTTAGCCGGCCATTTCACAGCGCCTCCAAGATGTAGGGATTTTCAAAGTGCGAATTGAATCGCAAAATCCAAATAAGCCCGAATTATTTCACGAATATTGTAAACAATAAACATTGATAAAACCTTAGGCATGATTCTATAAATTTAATGCAGTGGATTTCGAATTACCTTAACTTCGTAGGGTCTGATCTGATCTTCCGCGTTTGAATCTAATCCCTTGATTCCACCACGCGATTTAATTAAATTTGCGGAATAAAAAATTAGAATAAAATACTCCCTCCGTCCCACTTCAATTGTCCACCTTTCCTTTTTTGTCCGTCCCATTTAATTGTCCACTTACTTAAAATGGAAAAATAATACCCACTCACTAATAAAATACTAATTTCCTCTATCTCTACTCGCATTGGTTATTGTGCCAAAAGCAAAGTGGACAATTCTTATGGGACGGAGGGAGTATAATTTTAAGATTTAATTAAACAGAAGAAAGATCTAGAAGAATGGTTGCTCTCCAGATTAGACATTCAGATCTGTATCCCAATGTTGTTCAATCCTGCTACTGGGGAGGATTCCACATAATTGTGCAGGACAAAATCGAATTTCATCTTCTCCCACAACACAACAGGCGTCGTCCACCTCTCTCTCTCTCTCCCTCTCACTTAGGATTTCTGTGTTTTTCAACTGATATGATTTGTAAGAGAGAGCCATATATTTATAGATATAGGGTTGAAACTCTAATGGGCTACTGGGCTTCTTTTTAGCATATTTAATTGGGTCAGACCTAATGCAAATAATAAAGTGGGCCTATGAATTAGTTAATTCTCATGTCCACAACCCAAGATACAATTAATTAATTAATATTGATATTTTTTTCATCACATAATTAACACTGACCCACCCCTTTATTACCACATTATAAGAACGAGCTGCATTTACTTAAGAATCCTCTTATTTAAGGTTACATGACATTCATTAATTAATTGGAGCTTCTGACAATCTTCCACAATTAATTAATCTCTTATTTTCCTGAGCATTACCACTCAAACCTTATCACTCGTGTTTGAACTTAATCAGCATGCAGGACTTTAGCACGATGAACATTATTGAGCTCATCGGGGAATGTCCTCATCCTATTACTCAGATATGGTAACCTAACTCCAGTCTCAGACTGTAGTACACAAATTGTTGTTACCTAAGATGCGGGTATACAAGCACGTTACTCAGGCTCTCCACTATGGCAAGTCAAAGCAGCAGTCAACCTGTGCATACATCTGAACCTCCGTTAGGGTTTGGACTCAATCAAGATCGAGATCTTGTATTCTCTGATGTCAGACTGAATAATACATCTCACTGTAGTCCAATCAATACGCAATCGCACGTACCAGCATATCAAGTGATCAAGACATATCACTTATTTTCGACTATGGTGCAACCTATACCGACAAACTTATCCACTACGTTGTCTCGGCTGTGATAATATTCATATATCACTAGGTCAGATGATCATACTGTCTTCTGCGATCCACAACACGCTGTATGATCGGCCTTATCGGTGAGATGAGAGGATACAATTGTTACTCGCATTTAAGTTTGTTTAACAAATAGGAAATAAAGTTGAATGTATACTCATCGTAATAAATGCTTTATCTATACAAAACTCAATACAAGATTCTTTAGCACATTGTTGACAAGATAGTTCTGGTAGATGCTGAGGTTGTAGGGGATCAAGGTCATTTCGTTGACCCTAAGGATTTGGCTGTAAGGGTGATATCTCCTCGAGCAAAGGTTGCTCTAGTAATCTCTTCGGTCGATGTATCTCGGATTTGTGGGCTTAGGTCGCAACCGATCATGCTTTTGTGCATGTGCAAGCTCGGCAACCTTTTCTGATGGATTTATATATTGAAAGCATTATGATTGGTATATTATGTACGAGGTTGATTGATTAATATACTGGTAATCATAAATGTTGTATGATCATCTTCTGTCTGAATTAACAAACATGTGTTGCAAACGCTTTTATCCTCTTATCTCGTCGATAGGGAGATCATACAATGTGTAGTAGATCACGGAAGATCGTATGGATCGTCTTACCTAGCGAGATATAAATGGTCATCGCAACTGAGACAGTCCCATGATAGACTGTCGGTGTAGGTTGCAGCATACGCAGTAATAAGCATCTTATCCTAGATTGCTTAGTATGTCGTTGTGGGGGTACACATTGATAAGGACCTAAGTTAAGATCGATTCCTTTATCTGACATTAAAGGAATCTGGATCTTGATGGCTTGATGAGATCCTAAACCTAAATGAAGGTATGAAAGTATATACAGATTGTGTATTACTTTGAGTTACAGTGAAAGGCTCTAGTTGGGCTTGTATATCTGTATCTTGGGTGATAGCAGTTTGTGTATAACTGTCTGGTACCGGAACTAGGTAACCACATCCAGTATAGGATGGTGACATTCCATGAGCAGCTCAAAAGGTTCTTTATGTTAAAGTCCTGCAGGCTGATTAAGTTCAAGCATAAGTGAAAATGGTTGAGTGAATTAACTCAGGAATATAGATGTTAATTAATTAAATGGCTTGTCAGAGCCTAAATTAATTAACGAATGTCTGTAACCTTAAATGTGGGAATATACCGAGCCTATGCAACCAGTCCCTCGCAACCTGGTAGCAAATAGGTATGACAGTATTGATTCTCTGGTGGAATGAATCAATATTAATTAATTAATTATATTTTGGGTTGAATATGATAATTAATAAATTAATAGGCATTATTTGTTATTTGCATTCTGGTCCCTGGTCTGGGCCATGAAAACTTAGGCCCAATAGGAGTCTATAATTTCCTACAAATAAACTTCAGTTTCTCAGATCTCAACACACCACAAGATCATAAGTTGCAACATAAGCAAACCAAGATTTGGGAGCTTGTGTGATCGACTAGATCTGAGAAAATGAAGAGAAATTTATGCTTCTCAATCGGCAAGGAATCCGATCTTCACCAGATATTCGAATTGGAGTTGTGATACAAATCAGAAGATCATATCAGTATGATGGTTTTCTTTCTTCCCGCTCTCTTCAGTTTTAGAAATTAATCTAATTAATTTTATAGATTCAAATCCTTAATCTGTTATGAATAAATCTTGGTGCGCAAGAAAGAGGATCAAGGATCAAATCAAGATCGAGGATCAAATCTCTGCACACTACGTTCTTCAGGGTCTACAATACAGGTATTCCACATAAACCTCCTTATGTATAATCAATAGGAGCATGCTAGGATTAATCATAGGCATAGCAATTGATTTTTGATATCCCAATTAACGACCTGAGTTAATGGATTAAGTGATTCAATTCACAAATCCCTCCATTTTCTTCGTCCATGCGGTTGATTCAGTTTGGCTCGTCCTCCTCCCAATTGATCACGACCCATAGCTGGCTTAATACTGAGTCCATGTCATATTCTGGGTGGCTAGTTAGGTCACTGTATAGTTTTGACGTTACATCGAGCCTGTTCTTGAATGTGTACACCGCTGTCTGGGGAGAATAGTGCGGGATGGCCGGGAGTTCGCAGTTAAATCTTCCTACGTAGGATCACAATGTTTCTCCCTTATTTATACGATGTTGTTGAAGGCGTCATGATGCTTGACGAAACATCAACAGTTGGAGTACTGCTTCCTGAACGCGTAGTGCAACTCTGCGAAGGTAGAGATCGAGTTCTTTGGGAGGTTGACGAACCATTAAAGAGTTGGTTCGATCAAAATCGAGCCAAGATTTTTGCGCATGCAAGCTTCCCGAAGGTTGGTCGGTATCGACGTGGTGAGCATCTTTTGCTTGTACAATGCAATGTGATCTTGGGAGTCAGATGCCCTATCGTACAAGGTGAAAGAGGGGGGCGCGAATTTGCCAGGGATATCAGTGTTGATGATATCCGGCGTAAACAGGGAATTTGTGTAGCTATTGTGGGGTATCATTGGATCTGGCGGGATAGCCCCCGGGACTCCGGTCATTATAGATTAGAACAGAGTCAAATGCACCTTCATACACTTCTTGAACTCGCTTTGAAGGTCGGGATGTATATCGATGTTGGTAGCTAGCCGAGGCGGTTGGTCGGCATTGTCCCGAGGATGAGGGTTGGTGACGATCACATCATTAAAGTCATTGGCCAGATTCCTCCTCGGATCCACCGTCCCATGGTCGGTCGAATCCAGCTCTTTGACGTAGGGCTGATTCTTGAGCCCTTCGATTTTCCTGCGGAGCTGAAAATTTTCTTTGCGCAACTCGTGATTGGTTGCATGGAGCTGTATGACTCGTGTGTCTATTTTTTAAGTGTCGTTCTTGTATTTGTGTCGAGAGTTGAGCTATGGCGGCATCAGTTGCCAAGGACGGGGGCGCCGGAGGCCTGGTCGTCTGTTGAGTCCTCTGGACTAACTCTTCCATGAGAATGAGTTCTATCGTTCTGTCGGGTCCCCCGAAAGCGTATGTGGGTTTCTTATGATTTCCTACCATTTAGAAAATATTGATTTCACGAGCTCCATGGTGGGCGCCAAATGTTGAGGTTCGATTTACGAATAAATGGAGCTCTTAAAATTGTTAACAATAACAACGAAGTAACCATGATAAAGTATGCGAAATGTAATAATAATGAAATGAGATAATTAACAGAAAGAAATCAACACAACGAGCAACAAGACAATAATTAAATAAATAACGAATACTGAATGAAAAGAATCTGAATCTGTTTTGATTTTGATAGAGTTTTGGTACAGCTTGAGAATAGGAAATTCCATACAAAAAATGGGTTTTTGCCCCTTATTTATACACGGAAAATAAGAGAAAAGTCTTAGAACTAACCCTAGTCGCCGACGAACTTGTGGTCGTCGAGATTTTCGGAACTGTATGGGATTCTTGAAGTCGGTTAGGGTTCGTAACGGTTCTGCGTGGTCAGGTCTTTGAGTCATTGGCTGGTCTCTTCGATGTCAAGCTCATGTCGTGCTCGGTACCGAGCACGAACCGGAGGCCGTGTAAATCTCATGACTTAGGCGACTTGTCCTATCTTGGCCATCGACTGGCTCCACGAATTGTGAGTCTTGGGCGGACTAAGCCTTCGAGTTGCAGGTTGGGTTTGGGCCGCTAGGACCTGTCCCTAACAAATAATAAATTATTTAAAAAAATATATACACGCTGCGCATCGCAGATAGTATATTAGTAATAACAAATCTCAATTAAATTATATTTATATTTTTATAAAAAATATTATATTTACAATGTTTAAACAATAAGGGTATAATTTATTTATGCATTAATAAAATTTTTTACAAATTTTACTTTGAAAAGTGCATAATCAATTACTCCATACTAGTTGTACACCCGCGCATTGTGCAGGCTAATATTTGATATTTTATTTACATGACAAAAATATATATTAATAATTACATTAAAATATATTTATTTTTTTATTTATCAATAAAATATTAGTATATTTTCCTACATATTTATAAATTTCTCTACCAAAACAAAAATATTACATATTTACATATAAAACTCTCACAAAAATGTAAGAATAATCACAAAACCAACAAAAATTAGATTCTAATTTACAAAGTGAGTTAACATAAATAACAAATTATGCTTGTATATTTAAAAATAAACTAAACGAATAAATTAGTGAATTGTTAAGATTTTGTAGAAAATTTGACAAAAATGTATTGCCTTTGTTGTTATATAAATTATATATTAAATAAAAATACATTAATAAATTAAATTACAAAGACATGGGATAAATATAAATTATTTTAACATATTATTACATTAATAAGTGAAGTAATAGACAATTGACATATACAATTATTAATTTTTATTTTTATATTTTTGGTGGGGACTATTATTGTAGATTACTAGTACTGTACCCGTGCGTTGCACGGATTAAATAGTCTATTGACCCGATTAAATTGAGTCAATTTATAAGTTATAGTTAAAATATTTTGACCCACATTTTTTTTTACTAAATAGCCCAAACCGTATAGTCCAAGTCCCAATAGGATTATAGGATCAACCCAAAATCTGACTGGTTGATTAACTAACCCAATTATTTTTTAGTACTCCCTCCGTCCCGGTGAAGTAGTCCCTTTTCTTTTCGGCACGGGAATTAAGAGTTGTGAGTGTAGTGGAATTAGTATTTTATTGGTGAGTGTGAAAAAGGTTGCCATTTTAGGAAAATGGGACTATTCTATGGGACAAACAAAAAAGGAAAGTGGGACTACTTCAATGGGATGGAGGGAGTAGTATTTTTTGGCATAACTATTCTACCAAATTTTATTTGTGATAGTGGTAAAATTAAAATTTATGCGAAATAAAAATAAGTCATGACTGGAACTAAATTTTCGCATAAACAATTGATTCGATTTTTTTAAAATACCAATAAATTGTCTATTGAATCAATTGATATCTCCGTTAATATTACATCTCATTAATCAAATAAATATATTTATAGACAATATTAATTTATATTTGAATTTATAGACTATTGAATCGCTTGATTCTTGAGTAAATTTAAATTTCAAATGAACTTACCAACTATAAAACCTATCATCAACTCTGATGAGACTGAATAGATGGATGATGGT
Organism: Plectranthus barbatus; assembly: GCA_026898455.1. Classification (NCBI taxonomy): domain Eukaryota; kingdom Viridiplantae; phylum Streptophyta; class Magnoliopsida; order Lamiales; family Lamiaceae; genus Plectranthus; species Plectranthus barbatus. The sequence continues at coordinate 212,254 of JAPKLW010001183.1, forward strand.
TGGAGAGATTTACAGAAAAATAAGCTACCAAAGCAATCATTTATGGAACAAAAAGTTATATTGGTGAGGTGGACGATTTACTTTTAACCACGTTGCTGCATTTGTTTTTTGGTGCTTTCTTCTTTGACATTTGTTTTTTAACTTGCTACATTATCATCAATATTGTCAACTTTTAACTACATGTATGTGCATGATTTATGTTTTTAAGTGGGAATTTTGCCACTCCCAGTGATACATGATTTTCTTATAGTATATTTATAGATCATAAATTTTAGATTTAAACCCGCGATATTCGAAATTATCAAATCAAGTGTTGTAAAAGAATAGGATTCAATCTCTTTTTAAGTATATTAAATGATACTTATGATTGTAGATATATTATATGAGTTGGTCTCCTAAGAGACGGTTTCATCATTTTTTATTGTGTGACGGACCTTAATACATCATTTCAATAAGATAAATACATCATTTTATTTTTTAAACTGTAAAAAATTACATTATTTGTAACAAAGAAATACATCAATGCAATTAAAAAAATACATCATTTCAATAAATTAAAATATATCATTAAATTCGTCTCACAATAAAAATAATGAGACCGTCTCATTTTAGAGTTTGTCATATTATATATATTGCATACGCAAAAGTGCTAAATAATTAATACTACTTTATAAATTTCTGAAAATTTCATTTTACACAGTATATTGAGCATTGTCTTTTCAATATTACAAATCAAATTTTAATACCCATAACACAAACTGCATGTAAAACTACAATATCCACGTGTGATAACAAAATTCACATATGTATGTTAAACAATTGTTCTCGAAATAAATTTAGAGATCCTAAAAAAAATTACAAATTTTGAAAAGTTATATTTAAGGTAATAAACTATTTGTCTATTATTTCAATTTAAAATTATATTTTTTCTAATTGATCTTAAAAACTAATACGCGTTAATATTAATTAAAATATCTTATTAGTAACTAAATGGTTAATATGATATTTATAAATAAAAGAATTAGGATACATTCATTGAAAATTACAATATACACTATATATATATAGGGAGCGAATCCGGTGAGAAAGGTTTTAACGTGAGAAAGTGAGAAAGATGCTTGATTGTGTTCATGAGGTTGCTTGATTGCAACGTTGCTTGGTTGTGTGTTAGTTGTTGCTTGATTATTTTGTTGCTTGATTGTGTTTTAGTTGTTGCTTGTTTGAATATCAACCATTAATTTTTTTTTAGATCGAATGAACATGATTCATTCTTTTTTCTCACCGGATGATTTTTTTTACATGATCTCTCATATATATATATATATATATATATATTGAAATGAGATCACATGATAAACATTTTAAATAACGTGATAAACATAATCAAACAAATTTCTCATTTATTGCGTGGTGATTTTTTTTCACCATACCCACTTATTTTATTCTATTTTTTTTTTATCTTGAGCGTTGATTTTCCAAATTAAATAGTTGAAATTTATTCTCATTTCTCATATTAACAAACAATTCTCATTTCCATTATATAATTATTATATTACCTTTTAGTGTACGATATTAACTACTGTTGGGAAATCTGGCTGTTTTCCTTCCACAGGGGCGCACGAATTACAAGGCATTTTTTGCTAGAGCCTAAAGGGGGAAATTGTTAGATATTAGCCTTGGTGTTTTGGTGGATCAAATCCTAAGTCCAACCAGCGTCAGTTGTCTCTAGAATAGCTCTAGTCTCAAATGTAAAGTCCTGTATAGGTATTTTGAGTTGTAAGTCGCAGCTGATCAAGACTCATGTTGGCTACTGTTCACCAGCATGAGATGTGCTTACCAGTTGAGGGATGC
>JAPKLW010001183.1:214114-225207 GCA_026898455.1 Plectranthus barbatus
ATGATCTACCAGTCGGATGTTACCAGCAGAATCCCAGATTCTCTCTCCCAGCTCCATAGAGACAAAAGGAAGATTCGGCGAGGAACAGACTGACAAAGTAAGACTTTAAGGAAGGATATCCTTAAAGTCTATCAGTTACAAGACGCCAGTTTCATTCCTCGTACTGAACAACATAGCCGTTCTGACATAAAGAGATCTATGTCAGATAAAGCGGTCAAGGTATAGCGCTTTCCAGAAAAGCATACCTGCCGCCATCAAAAGGACATCCGAGGTCTGACACCTTTCCGGATGTGTCCAAACGGCTAGTATTTGAATCTGAATCTCACGTCTATAAATACGTGAGATCCAACAGCATTCAACACTCTTGACCTACCGAAAGCTCAAACGCATTCATATCAGCGAATAAGCAATCTTTCGAGGCTTTTCTTAAAGCTACTCCGTGTGTCAATCATTTGAACACGAGACTCCAAGCTTCTAGCTTGTGAGTTATTGATCTCATTTGGTGTTCTTTCTCATTCCGAGGAAGAACATAGCAGCTCTTGAGCCAGCCAGCTCCAGAGTTATTACGGGCAGTTTTGCCGCCAGTAAGAGTCAAGTTCTTGGGAGAACTCAACACCCAATCAGTCGGAGGAGGAGGTTGAAGTGACGTGCTCGCACTCCATCCATCTGACGAGAGTTGAAGAGGAAACAGGACCGGGAGCGGTTGATCTAGTGAACTGGTGGACGGGGCATTCACCAGCTAGAGATAGATCGTAGGACACCTGTGACCGATTACTCTACGTTCTTGGGAGAACTGAACACCCAGTCAGCTGTGGAGGTTGAAGTGACGTGCTCGCACTCCACCAGCTGAGAGAGTTGAAGACGGAATCAAGGCCGGGAGCGGTTGATCTAGTGAACTGGTGGACGAGGCATTCACCAGCTAGAGATAGATCGTAGGACACTTGTTCCTGATTACTCTTAGTGAATTTCCAGTGCTACGACTGGAGAGTGGACGTAGATCAGTTGATCGAACCACTATAAAAATCCTTTTGTCTTTATCAGCTTTCTGCATTTTCATACTGATTTGAAACCCAGCACTCAAGTGCTGGTGTATATCTGAAAACTGATATAACTGTGCAAACAAGGCTAAGATATTCTAAGTCTTGAGCTACCAGCTGACCAGCCAGTCGCCAGTCAGCTGAGTACTCAGTGCCAGTTGACTTACCAGCTGACAAGGTCCCAGTCAGCTGTGTAACCAGCAGAGTGCAAGAAACGAACTTACGTATTTTCCGCTGCCAAAGTATACCCTGATATCCGGGACCAACAACTACTCCCTCCGTCTCGGTGAAGTAGTCCCTTTTCTTTTCGGCACGGGAATTAAGAGTTGTGAGTGTAGTGGAATTAATATTTTATTGGTGAGTGTGAAAAAGATTGTCATTTTAGGAAAATGAGACTATTCTATGGGACAAACAAAAAAGGAAAGTGGGACTACTTCAATGGGACGGAGAGAGTATAAAATACCAAGTTTTTTATCTTGTAAAATAAACATCCGAAATTCTTTCTTATGTTAACTACATCTAGAGAGAGAGAGAGCGAGAGAAATTGGTAAAAGAATAAAAAAGAAAAATTCCACCCATTTTCTTCTTTTTTTATTATTGTACGGTCTTCTCCCTCCATTCATCGTCCCAACCACCCATCCCTGTATTGTTCAATCATGCATATTCATATATAGCCTCCATACTATTCAAGACTACTGTATTCTGCAAATTTAATTATACACTCAACATTCATTGTGTTGTGCATGTTTTTTTTTTCTTTTTTTTTTTCGTGTAAGTGTTGTACATATTTTTGAATTATAAATATATTTTAATGCTAGCATTATGTAATTCATTATTATTATTTTTCAAATATAAGCATCTTTATTGAACAAATCATATATTAATATGAGACAATAAAAACATGCAACTTCGTTTATGTTTTTCTTTTTCTTATTTTTAACTATTTATTTGTCTATCTGAATCCCTTCAATATATTAATAAATATCATATCTAAAGCCAACAGATCCATTGATAGTAACCACAATGTTGTAAAATTTTAATTATTTATATGAGTGTGTGATGTGGAATGAGATCTGCCCATATTTTAATATATAAGCAGAATATTTTATATTTGTGTACAAACCACAAACAAAACTAACAATAATAATAATTAAAAAAATCAGCACTACTAAAAAAATAGTACAAAAATAATATGCATAATTGTTTGGTTTATTTTGAGCTTGCGCAGGACGACGATGCCTGTTAACTTATTTTTTTCTCTTTCTTTTTTCCTTTTATTATCACTGAATTTTTTTTTTCCAAGACAAAGGATATTGCAGATTTTTAAAATGAGGTTATATTGATTTTCATATTGTGCACAACTCTTGTTCATTATCTCTGAAGACAAATACATATTGTTGTTTATATCCTCAAAGGCTCAAACTATAATAATGCATAAACCAACTTCCTAGAATTTCAAAATCTTAAGGTAACTGTAATTCATTATACATTCCTCATATGACATTCATCAAACATTTTCTTTTAAAAAAAGAAAAGAAAAGAAAATATGTAACAATTTTACTACACCCACTTTCAAGTTCATAGAAAAGCTATTTAAATGATTTTGGATTTCCGCAAAGAAGTTCATACTATTTTGGTGAAAATAAACAATAACATTCAATTTTTATTATATTTCACAGGATCAACATTTAGTACAACGCCCCATTTAAATTAAGGGCCAAAATATTACCTATTTGTAATCCTAATTTCTCATTTCTCATTTGTTCAGCTGAGCCACAACCTTGAACCCGTTGGCTGCAACAGTAGTCGCTTGAATCATAGGTTGTTGCCACGCCATACAACACCCTTTTACTATCTGGAACAATGAGAGAGAGAGAGAGAGAGATTTGAACAGTGGAGAGAGGCAGCAGTTCGAGGGAGGGGGAAGATGGAGTCTATTGTCTACGGAGTGGCCAGCACTTTGGTCAAGAGATGTGGTCGGTGATGATTCAATACTAAAGTTTACCGTTAAGATACCTGAACTAAGCCCCAAACCACTGCTCGTCGTTGTCCTCCGTTCAGCCGCCGCACACGCTGAGCTCTTGCCTCCACTTTACAATCCTTCGTTGCTGAACAACCATGGCGTCTCCCAACAACCTTCAGCCTAGATCATCCCAGCACTCGCCGCTGAGCATTTCTGCCATAGTCCCTGAGATTTCAGGCTTGAAGCATTTGTAGAGTGTATAAAAGGGGCTGATGCACTTGAAGGAGGAACAAACTCCGACGACCAATCTCTAATTTTCAGGCTGAACTTACAAAACACCTCAAGCATCATTTGGCTGGTCTCAGTTTTTGTTATGGTTTAACATTGTTCTAAATTTAAGAAAAAAGATGGGATTTGAATTCTAGGTAAGCGTGAGACAACCTGTCATCAACTATAATGATGCACATCTCCCTAAAAGTTTTACAACTTTGAAATTTGAAAATGTGAAATTAATTTTAGAATGAAGGACATACTTGGCTTGATTTTTACCATAGCATGTGAATGGCGTCATTGCATGGTAATTGGGCGGAACTTTTCTTCTTTTTGGCGGTTTTGCTACAGTATTTGCCGTTTTTCTTTTAGTATATTAGTATAGATTCTATTTTAATAAATTAGTAGGTTAGCTTTCTAAAAAATTACTCCATATTTACAATATAAAAAATCATATTTTCAATTGAAGGTGTTCATGAAAAAATAATTACTAATTAAAAGGGAAAAAAAATTCTGGGCCAAAAATCGGGTCGAGAAAATAGCCAGGTTTTCGTTCGCAACCAAAATTATCCCAAAACACACTCTTCATCCGCCCCCGGCCGCCGTCGTCCACCGCTCCGATTAACCTCTTGAGCCCATTCACTTGTTCGCGAACATCAGTATACCCTACCATCGCAATTCAAGCTATATATATCGGCGAAATTAATCGTTAAGGAGAAATAAACGAGGAAAAAAAATGCCCCCGAAACAGCAATCGAAAGCGGATTTAGCGAAAAAGCAGAAGGTAGTCGAGGACAAAACTTTCGGATTGAAGAACAAGAACAAATCCAAGAATGTCCAGAAGTACGTGCAGTCTCTCAAGCAGTCTGTACAGCCCAAGCCCGACGCCAGCAAACTCAACGCTCAGGTCGAATACTGGCATTCTATTCATTTTTTTTCTTTTACTAAAATAAAGTACATTGAAATTGCTCACAGCCTGATTTTTAGATTTATCGTTGTTTTTATGGAAAAAAGTACAGAAGAAGAAGGAAGAGGAGAAAGCTAGAGAGAAGGAGCTTAATGAGTTGCTTAAAGTTGCTGTAAAACAGCCTAAAGTACCTGTTGGTAAGTTTATACCATAGATTTCATTTATTGATGTAGAAATGTATTGCCAGTAGTTAAAAAAAAAGTTCAAAATGCGTGTCCACAATCTTATGTACTAATTTTAACTCAAGTGGCTATGTTGAATTCATTGAGTCCTCTTAATGGCTTATTGTTTTGTATTATTGTTTGCTTTGTCATTTTAGTACTTGATAAACCAAATAATACTCTTTTTGAATGTTTGTGTTCAGGTGTTGATCCGAAGTCTATAGTGTGCGAACATTTTAAGGTGGGGCAATGTGCGAAAGGCTTTAAGTGTAAATTTTCGCACGACTTGAATGTGCAGAGGAAAGGAGAGAAGATAGATATATACAGCGATAAACGCGATGAAGGTTAATACATTGATGGTTTAATCACAAATCTGAATAGCATAATATCAAGTGCAACTACCCCCAGATATCTTATTGCATGTTTAATACTTGTGCCCAGGAGAAGGAGCAATGGAGGATTGGGATCAAGAAACATTGGAAAAGGTTATCGAGTCCAAGAGTAATGAGTACAACAAGAATAAGCCTACTGATATCGTAAGCGTTTATTGGCTAAGTTGGCGTAGCCCTAAATTCATGCAGTGCTACCGATTCTTTAACGTTTTGCATTTGACTTGATTGATAATAGCTTTAACTATCTTGTAAGCACAAAGCTTTATTTGCAGAAGAATGAATAAAGTGATGGATAATTATAGCCATATATTTGTTTTAGTGGCTTCCACACACAATGTTTACTAATTATGAGTGGTACTGTAGTTTGGGTCTTTATATGCCTTCAGAAAGTATAATGGACGATCCTCATGGCTTTCACTATGTCATAATGAAACAAGACAAAGTCTATAGGATGCTTTTAACTGTAAAAGGAAATATTGAATGTAATTTTGATTGTTATCTTGGAGACAGAGCCTGGGTTTATAGCAAACATAATTCTTGCTTGCTGCATTGCTTGCATGAGTAGTGGCTGGAATCATTATGCTATAGTTTGTTTGTTACAGATGATTCATAGTGGACAAAACTTTCTGTCATCATAAAAAGATAACTGTTATGAGTCTTTTTGATTTAGCTTGGTGAGAAGGTCTGTGCATAATTGTGCTGAGTGATGGCCTGATTCTTGTCTCTGATGATGTAACTTCTACTGTAATTAAAATACTAAATTTCTGTTCTCATTTCCCTCTAGGTATGTAAATTCTTTTTGGAGGCAGTGGAGAAGAAACAATATGGTTGGTTTTGGGTTTGCCCAAATGGTGGTAAAGAGTGTCATTACAGGCATGCACTTCCACCTGGATATGTATTAAAATCTCAAATGAAGGCACTGTTGGAGGAGGAATCTGAAAAGATATCCATCGAGGAAGAGATAGAAAACCAGGTTAATCTTCCTGTTAGATTCATCAACTTCCATGAAGTACTTTTGGCTCAGTAGTTTCTTTGCAGCACTTCCTCCTGCCCATAATGTTAATTTATTATCCTAATAAGCTTTGATGCGTCTTTTTTTTTTTTTTCAGCGTGCAAAAGTGGCTACCAGTACACCGATGAATCCAGAGTTGTTCATGCAATGGAAGAAGAAAAAGGTGGAGGAGAGAGAAGCTGGACTGGCTGCACAAAGGGCTGAAAGAGCAAAGAACGACCGTATGAGGTTGATCTTCTCTAGGGGCTTCTCGTATTCATGTTTCTATATTCTTTTCCATGAGCCAGGTCGCCAGTTCAGTAATATGAACTCTCTTGATATTTGCTTTCTTATTTCCCAGTGGTCGCGAGCTATTCAACTTAGATGCAAGCTTGTTTGTTGATGATGCTGAAGCCTATGACAAATACCAGAGAGAAGAAGAACCGGATGTTGAGCAAAAGGTAATATTTTGTCTCTAACCTATATTTCTAATCGTTTGGTTGGAGATCTGATGGGTTTCTTTGTTGTTGAAATATTGTCTGATCCCATAAAATGAGAAAAGTTATTGGTCTGAACTAGTAAAAGTTGTGTTTTTGTAATAATGCTCCATTTGTTAATACGAGTATAGAGTCCAGCTGTCCAGGAGATCATACTCCTCTATTTACTGAATGACTAACATTAAAGTATGCACTTTCGAGATAGACATTTTACATGTGATGCATATTCTATTACGCTAATCCTCTTAATGCTTCTGGATAGTCGTTTATGACAATAGCTTTCTAATTCATTTGAGTGATAAGGTCATTTTGTAGAATACCCTTGATCCAAACATTAGTTGTCCCGCGACAAAACCAAAAATTTTGTTCGCTGGCTCAACGAATATAGTATTGAAATTAAATAATAGAATTGATAAAAATTATGACTGTGTTGTGTTAATTCTATTTACCATTTTTAAAGTAATAATTTTATGCAATTACCTAGTAACTTCAAAATTACATCATATCTTTTAAGTTTTTTAGAATTAGCTGGACATAATGCATTAAATTGCGCCCCCAACATATTTCTTTTGTGAAACCGTGAATCATGTATTTAAAATGGAAGTAATTATTGATACTTTGATACAATCAAGAAAATTACAATTAGATAAGTCTGGGATTTTGACTTTTCTCTTAAATTCTTGCTTTAATGCATACGACTTCACAGTCTGGATAATGCTTTCTCAATATTGTATATACCTAGTGCATTGTGATGGTAGCCTGATGTTGAAGCTCACTCTTTATTCAGGCTAATAAAGATCCTGCCACTGATGGGCCGAGTTCATCCACATCAGCTGCTCGAGACACAGAAGATAATAATGCTGATGAGAACGATGAAGATGAAGATGAAGATGAAGACGAAGACGAAGACGATGATCTTGACATGGATGAGCTGAATGAACTGGAAGCTAGCCTGTCGAGAACAACGTTACAAATCAAGGAACCAGGCGGCAGCATGTGATGGTGAGATGAGTCCCAAAAGAAAGAGAGCTAAGCAATTCAGCGCTGCGAAATAAATCTCACAGACAATCATCTTATTTAAGCATGTTTTGTAATATTTGTCGTTTCATCAAACAACCTGTTTTCTATTTTCACGAGGATAAGACTCTGCCTTGCAGATACATACCAGGCTAAGTAGCTAACAATCAAACAAATTTTACATTATAGTCTTGTGGTTTGAGAAAGTGTACTTGTGTTAGATCAGAAATGATGGGATTTAAATTGAGTTTGCAAGGTAATAACAACTGCTTTGTGGAGAGTTCTTATTTAAACGGTTGGTTGTGATTAATTCTTTACTTACAGGTGTAAAATCAAGAATGATTGGTCTGATTGTGAACTATTTTTGTAATTTAAATTTCAACATTCACTCCCGAATACCAGTAAAAGTTTACATAATATTGTACGAATACAATATTTTTATTCGGGTGTGAAATTTATATAGCCACTTTAAATAAAGATACATGTTATAGTCACAACTCTAAAAATTATACTCCCTCCGTCCCAAACCATTAGGTACTTTTTATTTTGGCACATGAATTTCGGAGCTAGTGTTTAGTAGCTAATTGTGGTCGTTAATAAAAATGGCAATCGTTATTAACTTGTTTAAGTTTTACAGAATTTAATTACGATTGCCAATTTAATTACCGACCACAATTAGCTACTAAACACTAGCTTCGAAATTCATGTGCCGAAATGAAAAGTACCTATTGGTTTGGGACGGAGGGAGTATGTTTTATAGTTATTTTTCAATAATTGAAGAAAAAATTTAACATTTAAAATTGTTAAACATTAATTGAATTTATCTTTACTACCCCACCCATTCACTCTCTTTGTAGTCTCACATAGGGGTGACAATTTTCGACACGACACGATAACCCGACATGAACCCGCACGATAATAATGGGTTAGTGTTGAACCTTAATGGGTTCGTGTCATTATCGTGTCGACCCAATAAGGACACGAAATTTTCGTGTCGTGTTCGTGTTATCCGATAACGTATCGTGTTTCGTTCGTGTTCGTGTTATCCGATAACATATCATGTTTCGTGTCGTATTCGTGTCGTGTTCGTGTTCGTGTTACCCACTAAGAAATTAATAAATAACATATTTAATTATTTTATTATTATTATTATTACTACTATTTTTTTATTTATCAACCTAATTTAACAATTTTCACAGGTCAATATCGTGTACGTGTAGTGTTCGTGTCAATATCGTGTTATCAAATCGGGTTCTTAACAGGTCAATATTATATTCGTGTCGTGTCCGTGTCGTGTTCGTATTTGAGGCTTAATGGGTCATGTCGTGTTCGTGTCCAGCATATCCTTAACAGATCGTGTTCGTGTCGGACCTTAATGGGTCGTGTCACTATCGTGTCGACACGGACCCAACACGCACGAATTGTCACCCCTAGTCTCACACTCGTCCATAGGGGTGGAAATAGGCCAGGCCTTGACTTTGACTCGTAAGGCCTGAGCCTTCCTACCATAATTTTGATAGACCTGAGCCTTGGCCTACTAACTGTCATAGGCCTTCAAATAGGCTTAGGCCTGACCTTTTTAATAAAATAGGCCAGACTTTCGACCTTTTAAAAGCCTATTTAAAACAAATAATTTGACCATCTTAAAAAAAATTAAATACCTTAACAAGTGTAATATTATATTTAAAATACACTATGAAAATATTAATAAAATTCATTTGATAATTGTATTTTAATTTATCAAATACAAATCTATTACAGTAACAATAATGTGAATGTGGACAGCGTGCACTCCGATAATTCTTTACATAATTATCCCAATATAGGTTTGCCACAAAATGCATATATTCAATGTATAAAAGGGCAAAAATATAAAAAATATATATTCTAGAATTTCATTTCGTGCAATTCATAAAACATAATATGCATATGTTCAATGTAAAAATGCAATATTTTAGGCATAAAACAGCATCCTATAATCAATGCAAAAAGTGCACTCAATATGAATACAAAAATGCATATGCTTTAGAATAAAAATGCATCATTTTGATGCAAAAATGAAAATATTTAGGAACATCTTTTATGCGTAATTGATGCATTTTTTATCTTGAACGTAAATATAATGAAGAGCATATACCGGCTGAATATGAAATCAAGATTTTCGTGCGAATCTTCTAAATTTCACATATTCAATACGGATATCATATGAATCGTCGTAAGAATATGTTTAATTTGATATATGATTCATAAAAAATAGATTTGAATCGAGAAATATATAATCGTTTGATTACAATGGGAGGAAAGAGAAAATAGGAGATAAAGTGTGTTTAGATCTAAATAGAGAAGAGAGTTACTATCTTACCCTTTTATGCATTGAGTATGTGCAAAATATGATCGAAAATTGGAAGGGACAGGCTTAATTTGTGCCGTCGATTGAGATATTAATTGGCTGAGATCTTTTCTCATTTAACACGGGAAATCCTATTATTATATGATCACCACTATATATATATATATATATATTGAAGTATAAATATGAAAATAAAATAAATTTTAGGTTGAGTGGATATCGATACTGTAAATGAAAATGAATTTGATTGTGGTTTGTGTAGGTGAATGAAAGAGATATTATTATTTTATTGTTAGGTTATATTGTAGGATGTCTAAGGCATCCACAATGCAAACATTTTTATCTACCTCCACATGTGTGTCACGTCAGCATCTACCTCTACTTCTACCCACTTCACTTCTACACTCATTTTTATCTACCTCACTTTTAACTATTTATGGGTCACACGTTTCATAATCACTTCTCAATATATAATACCACAAATATTCATTTATATTTTTTATTAAGTATTTTAAATTAAACTAATTAATTAATTATTAGTTGAAATATTATTTATCCTAACTAATATAATTATACTATAAATGTTAAAAATAAAATAAAATAATAATATTATTGAAATAAGATTTTGATACAAGATGCAATTAAAATTCATAGACAACAATACTTCATAATATTTTAAAGGAATAACTTCGTTCATTGCCCCTGAAGTGTGTCCAGATAGCCGTTATAATATATGTATATATAATAATATATTTACACTAATTTTTTAGCTATTTTATAATATATTATATATACAATTAATATTAAATGATAAAGGAAAAAAAACAAATAATAAGCCCAGCCCCACACCCCTCAAAGCAAACTCTTATCCCACTTACCGCTACCCTTCTCTTCCTCTTCTCTCCTCCACCTCAGCATCCCTCTCTCCTCCATTTCAGCTTCCACCCACTGTGGTGCTCTACTGCTGCTGCAGCACCTATCTATCCATAGTCAAATCAAATATTTTATTTTACTTTCTGATTCAGTGGTATTTATTACTCCCTCCTTACCATTAGATTAAGTCTAAATTATCTGAAATAGCCATTTTCTTATAACACATTTCAATTTTAGCCACTTTTATTAACTCATTGCAATTTTAGCCAAAAGTACAATTTTTAGCGTTGGAATTAGTTTACAAATCATTTGATTGCAATTATTCTGACTTTTATGTCTAATCTTTTAGTTAAAATTTGTTGTTAACTAATTTTATAGATGTTAGAACCAAAATCTATTTATTTACTCACAAAAAGAAATAATTAGGGTAGCTATCGGGTTTTAAAAAAATTAAAATAGAATAGCCAAGTCTCACTCGAGTTTTTTTTTTAAGAGCAAAATTCGATTAAAATGTTTTGGGGTCCACTGGAGTGCGAACCGAGTGCGACCGAGTGGGAACGGTTGCGACTCGGTCG
>JAPKLW010001183.1:225217-246941 GCA_026898455.1 Plectranthus barbatus
CCGAGTGCGACCGAGTGGGAACGGTTGCGACTCGGTCGCACTCAATTTTTTTTTATTTATATTTATATATTTTGTCGGTCCTACCGAGTGAGACCCGAGTGCCACCGAGTGGGATCGGAGGCGACCCGGTCTAACTCATGTTTTTTTTTTTTCATTTTTTAAATATATATTTAAATTTTAAAAATCTAATTCTTCCTATTTAATTTATAAAAATATATTTTGTATACTTTTGAGTTGATTTTGCACGAGAATATTTTACTTATTTTGCTATTGCATAGTAATGCAATAAAGTGTTCAAACATATTGATATGATGAGTCCATGCACACTGCATACCTATTATATAGGTTGTTGGAAATATTATGTGAAGAGTAATGAATCGTACATGATATTTTTGAAAATTTTGCAGAGATCAATTTTTTTTTATTTGATGAATTTTATTTCCTTCAACTATTTGCCGACACTCTGTATTACTTATATAATTGAAGTGAAGTTTGTGGTGGCATAAACATTTCTTCGCACTACATCTTTTGTTTCACTTTCACTTTCAGTCTCCGTCTATCTTCATCAAAATAAATTATTTTGTTTCTCAAAATGGAGAATTGGTGCAGCGTAATTCTTCACTACAATGGGCAATGGGATGACTCGTGCAACTACATTGGCGGACAAGAACGACTGGTTTATATACCAGTCGCCAACATTTCCATAGCCGCATTAAGAAGCAACATTCAACTTATTTTTGATGCGGAAGCCATACTCGGTGAGTATAATATTTATTACACTGCCCAATCCCGAAGTGGCAGATTTATGAAATCGTTGTTGGTGACGGATCTAGAGCTTCAACGATTGATTGCTCTTTATTCGGAGCCGCATGTTTATATTGTTATGAATTATACGGCGAGTACCGGTGTTGGGACTTCACATCGTGAGCCATCCCCATACAGGCCGTTCTTATCATCAAGCAGTCCACCAATTTACCAGCATTTTAGTCCAGGTCTGGAAGATCTACAAATATTTGGGGACTCATTGATTTTTGGTACGTCTTCAGAAGGTGGTAGTCGGAGCTCCCAAATACCCAATTTAAACGATGAGCCCCCCCATGAAGAATATGAGCATCCATACGAGAGGAGGAGGAGAATGAAAATACAGGTCACCACTCAACAAGTGAGGGTCATATCGTTGACTCTAATGATGAAGAGGAGGACGAGGAATCCGAGGAGGAGTCTAGTGATGATGAAGATTTCATCAATTCTGATGCATTAAAGAATTTTACAGTGGCTAAGTTTTCTGCATGGATCCGATCAGTTGGTGGAATGAGTGCGATTATATCCAATCTTATGCCAACCCATCCTCTCCCGGATTCATGTCACGTTGAAGGCGATCTAAATAATTGGCTAGTTCCAATTATATCGTTGGATTCATCACAGTCACCAGTGGTACGAGATGTTGCAGCCATACTAGATCGGGAACTTTCATTGGGCTCTATCTTCTATACGAAGGACGATCTTCTAATTGTCGTATCTCTTTTGCATATGGAGCAACGTGTTGAATTTAAAGTGGTGCGCTCATCTAGTACTCGCGTTGAGTACACTTGCAAACGAAGTGCCTCTTGTTCGTTCTTCATACGGGCATCATGCAGAGGTAGTTGCTGGATCATACGCAAGTTCCATCGTAATCATGATTGCGTTAACAATCTTGCAGGCATAAGATCCCGGAATGTCCGCACCAAAGCTGTTGCCGCGTATTTTGCACGAAAGATGCGTCGGCAAGGATCAATTATAAAACCCCGTGAAATTATGACGGAGTTGCAGGCATCATTTGGGATCCGTACTAGCTATGGTGTTGCACTAAAAGCTCGAAATGCAGCAATTTCCTTGATCTATGGTGGTATAGAAGATTCTTTTTCTATCCTGCCCAAATATTTGGAGGTGTTAAGACAATACAATCCAGGTACTTTAACAGATTTGGAGATTGATTCCGATGGAAGATTTCGTCATTGTTTTGTTGCTCTAGGTGTTTCACGGACGGCGTTTCAGAACGGGTTATTAAGACCGGTTATCATTGTTGACGCCACTCATTTGAAGGGTCGAAACATCATCTCGTCTACATCCATAGGTACGGAATGCACGATCAACCGCAGCGGGAACTGCAGCATTCACCGCAGCAGTAACAGCATCTCGGATCATTGCAAACAATCTCCGTGATCCACGAAATCTCCTATAATCACCAGAGGACCCACTGGATGAAGAACCATGTCGGGTCGAACGACTGCGCCTACGAGATCCTCTGGAGTCATGTGGCTCCTCATGTCCTACCTCATGAGGCCCTCCACCCAAATTTTGCCCCTGATCATCATCATCGTCATGCCCTACATCCTCATGACCAGCAGTAGACCCAAAATCAGCATGAGGCCCCTCATCATCATGTCGCCCATCATCACCATCTCCACTTCCTCCTGCATGGGTTGCTCGACGAAACAGAATAGGGAGACCGTCATCTCGTCTTCTGGTTGGGCGTACTGGATTCTCAGGCATGTGAAATGCAACGCCAATGGGATTCTCTTGCTGACTAGACAAATAATATGCAGTGCGCTCCTCGTCAGCAGTAGGATATAAAAAAGGCAAGGATGACAGCTGCAATAAGAAACGCAATTGTAAGTAAATATATTTAAAAATCTAAAAATATTTATCGAAATTACTTACATTCGGATCAGCAAAAAAAGTACTCCAATTCTTAACCTCTGGCCTGCTAAACTTCCAATTCAAAAATCTTGGAAAGACAATCGGCGTATTGACTGTACAACATTCAGCTGCCAGCTTCGGAATGGCCTCGTAAGACCACACCTACACAATTAAATGTCCTAGTTAATTAAAATTATCTCGCAACAATGATGCAATAAAAGTTAAAAATAATTTACCTGCAAAGCCCAGATCGGTCCACCGAGATGAAAGCTTTGACCAAGTTCAGCAACTGTGGTGGGAACATACGCGATATAATGAAGTAAAGACTGATACGCGTATGCACCCCATGGAAATCCACACCAAATATCCCACCTATCAAGTAATTCATACATCCAGGGCTCTATCTTGCGCTTCTCCGAATACCCAAGTACGAAGTACCATAATGCTAGAAGATTAGCCACCTTTAAGTACAAGTCATGTCTAGTTTTATCTACTTTCGTATCCTTGAATAGGCCTAACAAATCCCTCGCACTAATAGACCTACCACCACAAAACTGTACATACACTGTAGTACTAGATGGGTCATACTGTCCAGCAACATCAAAACTACTAGATCCAAACATAAAACCAGTCACTAGAGCAAACTCCGTCACCGAGAATCTAATAGGCTGACGACCAATTAAAAACCATAACTCATGTGGGTTGGGAGATCTAATTTGGTAACTGAATAATTCTAAAAGTGCTTGAGATGCACTTGGACCCTGCTTTTTCCAATTTAATAATTTCCCAAAAGGTCCATTCTTAAACTGTTCTACTAACTGCCCCCCTCCTACAGACCGTAATGTTACATCTATGTGATCTAATACCGAAACTTTAGTGCATAAGTTAATTTTACTAGATGCACCATGTAAGTCACGTCTAATCCATTCAATCTGCACATATAATACCATCACAATTAAAATATGATAAATTAACCATAAAAACTATAAAAATTCCAACTAACCACAAAATCAAAATACAACACAATTTCTTGAAATAAACAACAAATATAAATCCAACATTTACACGAATAATTCAATAAATAAATCCACGAATAAATCCAACATTTTCACGAATAATTCACGAATAAACAACAAATATAAATCCAACATTTACACGAATAAACCACAAATATAAATCAATATATACCTAATAAACCACAAACAATTTCCATCAAAAATATCTTAAATAATTCAACATTTATCAACAATATAAATCCAAAAATAAACACAATTAAACAAATTAACAACACACATATTCTACGAATTTAACTACATATATAAAACAAATATTCAAATTTAGTTAATAACCTCAAAACCATCTGCCATGGCGACGGCGACGGTGCTGGACGGGCGGAGGAGCTCGACGGCCGGCGGTTTGGCTAGAGAGACGACTTCGAACGACTGCGATTCAGTTTCTTGACAAAAAAATGAACGACTGCGAATTGGGGGGGACCAATTTAGGGTTTAATTGACCCTTTAAATATTTTAATTTTTTTTGACCGAGTCGCACTCGGTCGCACTCGGAGTCGCTACCGAGTGGGCCCCTTCCTCGGATTCACGAGTCGACAGCGAGTCGCACTCGAGTCGCACTCGGGGTCGCACTCAGTCGCACTCGACACTTTTTTTTTTTTTCATTTAATTTTCAAGAAAATTATTTTATTACATTTTCCGAAATTTAAATGCGATCGCACTCGGTCCCCCGACATTTTTATGTATATATATATTTTTATGTTTTTTTGTCAAATCTCATGATTCAAATAACCTGAAAAGGTATGACACCAATCTGAAAAACGTACTTTTGGCTATATTCGTGAGATGTGCATAATATTGGCTAAAATGAATATGTGTTATAGCCAAAATGGCTATTTTGTGTTTTCACTCTTAGATTAATCCAGTTTCATTTCGGCACAGAAATCAATATTTATGAGTGTAGTTGAATTAATATTTTATTGATGTGAGGAGATTTTTTTTCATTTTAAGAAAGTGGACTAATCTGATAGGACGGACCAAAATGGAAATATGGACTAATCTGGTGGGACAGAGTGAGTATTATTATTGTACCTTGATTTTTATGTGAGGGAATGCTGCTCTCATGTATAATATTGTGATTTACGTGTCACATATCCCAATTTTGCTGTTTAAATTGTAAATGTGAAACAAGCTACCATATGGAATCGGGAATTTTTTAGTGTAGAAACCCACATGTTAGTGGAAAAAAATAAAATCTCAATTTATATGAGATGGCCACGGAATTGGCGGTTCGATCAAATTATTTTTAAAAATGTTGATTGAACTGTCGTTTTTGATTTGTAATCGCTAGATCTGGGTGATGTAATATGCTCTGATTGTGATCGGTTTAAATTTACAAAAGTTCAAATTCCGCTGAAACTGTCGGTTTTGAATTGTTTTTTAATTTTTTTTTATTTAAAATATTGGCAGTTCAGCGGTTCGGTGCCATCAATTCCAGTTCCATTTTTTTGTTGAACTTGAACTAGCCGGCCCAAAAGCAATTCCAATTCTGAACCACAAGTAGCGATTCCAATTCGGAATCGTAAACTAGCGGACCGATTCGGACGGTTCTAGTTCCGGATGACCATCTCTAATGATATTATCAATACTTTCCGGTCATTAGTTATTATATTTAAAGGCAAAATTTCTTTAAAGTCTTGTACTCGAAAATCTGAAACCCATGATGATACCAGCAATTAAGACAGCACAAAAACTCTTTTTGATTTAGAATGTGGAGATAATAGAGTAGGGCTAGGTTATGGAATCATGATTTTATAATTGATACATTTTTTTAAACATATAGGGTCGTATAATAGGAATAAATCATTTTCAGTAATGAACAGTGTTATTCGTTATAATGTGAGTGATACTTAGATTATAATACTATGTTACGTTACGTTCTGTTTGATTTATTTGTTAAATATATCACAAATTACAATTTTTTTAAAAAAATAATGCAAATCTATAATATATAGGGCTGTAATAATTAAGTTTTAGATAGTTAGGCCCAACTAATATTTGAAATCCTCTCAGAGTGATGGGCCAGCGGCTCATTCAGATCTCATCATATTGTTGAGTGTCCACTTCCACTATATATATTTCTCCCCTTTTAGAGCCCTAATTTTTCATTCTCGCCTCAAAACCCTAGAGCTTCCATTTCTCGCACCCACCTAGGAAATGGCTGCCGCTGCCCGCCCCCTCGTCTCCGTGCAGCCTTTGGAGAATGATATGGCTACGGATGGAGGGGCCGCTAACTGTGTGCCTCTTCCGGATGTTATGAAGGCCGCCATACGCCCCGACATTGTCACCTTCGTGCACGGACAGATCTCCAACAACGCCCGACAGCCATACGCCGTCTCGAAACGCGCTGGCCACCAGACCTCCGCCGAGTCCTGGGGTACTGGCCGTGCTGTCTCCCGTATCCCCCGTGTTCCCGGTGGTGGTACTCACCGTGCTGGTCAGGGAGCTTTCGGCAACATGTGCCGTGGTGGAAGGATGTTTGCTCCGACTAAGATCTGGCGCCGTTGGCACAGAGCTGTCAATGTCACTCAGAAGCGCCACGCCGTCGTTTCGGCGATCGCAGCTTCTGCTGTTCCTTCTTTGGTCCTTGCTCGTGGGCACAAGATTGAGGAGGTCCCTGAATTGCCTCTCGTTGTGTCTGATTCCGCTGAGGCGGTTGAGAAGACCAACGCTGCTCTGAAAGTCCTTGGACAGATCGGAGCTCTGCCCGACGCTGTGAAGGCGAAGGATAGCCAGGCTATCCGTGCTGGAAAGGGGAAAATGCGCAACCGTCGCTACATTTCGAGGAAAGGGCCTCTCATTGTGTACGGAACTGAAGGATCGAAGTTGGTGAAGGCCTTCCGCAACATCCCTGGTGTTGAGGTTGCTCACGTTTCACGCCTCAATCTTCTCAAGCTGGCACCTGGAGGCCATCTTGGGAGGTTCATTGTCTGGACCAAATCTGCCTTTGAGAAGCTTGACGAGATTTACGGTACTTTTGACAAGCCTTCTGAGAAGAAGAATGGGTACACCCTTCCCAGAGCGAAGATGGTTAATGCTGATCTTGCAAGAATCATCAATTCTGATGAGTTGCAGTCTGTGGTGAAGCCTATAAAGAAGGAGATTAAGAGAGCCCCACTTAAGAAGAACCCATTGAAGAATCTGAATGTGATGCTGAAGCTCAACCCATACGCTAAAGCTGCGAAAAGAATGGCGCTTCTAGCTGAGGCACAGAGAGTTAAGGCCAGGCAGGAGAAGCTTGACAAGAAAAGGAACACCATCACTAAGGTACTGCTGCTCTTTATCGACTTGCTTCTCATTTTATCAGCGATACCTCGTATGGTTTCTCATTTATCATTAGATTTTATCTTTTTCGCATCTATCAATTCTAGAACTAGATTTAGTTTGCCAATTCAATACTTCATCTTTTTTGTACAGTATATTTTTCTCGTCCAATACTTGAACTTCATCTTTGAGGATATTTGGTGCCTTCGTTGTCCATTTCTATTGCTCCTTGGCATATAATTTGATTGACTATGACCCACATTTGCATTTAGCAAGTTCCTTTTTTCTTGCTAGTGTAGACCTTAAAATTACATATCTTTTGATGGTTATGTGCCGCTATTGCTTTTTCTATGCTGATTCTTTTTCAATTGAACTCTTGTTATTGTTTGTGTGAAGTGTATAATTAATTTATGTTTATCTTGGTTTGTAACAGGAGGAGGCAGGAGCGATAAAGACCGCCAGCAAGAGCTGGTACAAGACCATGATCTCAGATAGTGATTACACAGAATTCGAAAACTTCACAAAATGGTTGGGAGTGTCTCAGTGATCTTAAAATCTTATATTTGTTGGGTGTAATGTTTTTGAGTTTTGAAGACAAAAAGGTTTTGAGGCGATAGGAGGAAGTAGTTTATATTTCCCTTTTTTAAGCCTAAATTTCTTGTTAGTTGGCAGAGTTTTTTTGTTTTGTTTTGTTTAGACTTTTACTTGTTAAGGGCCACTCATTTTCATGTTTCTCTTGCTTCATTTTTCTTCCTATTTCAAAATCTTATCGGTTATCATTCGTCTTTTAATCACTTATCTTCTCTATAACAAATCCAAAGCAATGCAATATGTTTCTAGTATCAAGAAATGAAATGATTCTGTAAGGTCATATAAACCAGATTCTCCCAAACGTTTTGATTGCAAGAAAATAAAATGTAGGAGTGTTTAAAACCGTAAAATCGAGTACTCCCTCTGTCCCATTTTTTTTTTTTATCCATCCCACCTCAATTGTCTCATTATTTAAAAAAGCAATTTTTTCACACTCAACAATAAAATATTAATTTCACTCAACTTACTTTACACTCACACACTTTGGTTATTGTGCCCAAAGTCACCGGGACAATTCAGCTGGGACGAGAGAGTATCATTTTTGTAAAATGAAAAAAAATTTAGACTGGCATGTTCGTCGATGTTGCAAGAACACTAGCACCAGTGGGGCTTCAAACGTACAACAAAATCGTTTCTAATGTACTAAAATTCAAAGCCAAAATTGTAAGTATGTCATCAAAATTATAACGAGCAAATGGGAGCTTAGAGAACATCTGCTCTTAGACAACTGAATACCGGCCAGGTTGCGCTGAACCTGGAAGTGATGAAGCTTGATTTGTAATCTCCTCCAACGCACGCTTCAGGTCTGCTTTCGCTCTCTTGACAGACTGCTCCGTAGGCCCTTCAATGAACAAGTAAAGCTTCCTTTCTCCCGCTCCGGGAACTTTGCCCGGCGGGTAGAATTGACCTCGCGTTGTAATTGCAGCTCCAGTCCATTCTGAGATCGGACCCAGTGTCTCCTTATGCGTCACCTTCCAACGAGCATTCTGAGGGAAGTCATTTATCTCCAATTCAGCTTCATAATGTTCGGGCAGGGCGTCCGCCTGAATCTTCGCCAAGTTATGCTTCAAATTCATGACAGCTGCAATGGCAGCTGCCCTGGCCGCTGCATCGCTGCTGCCCGTTCCAGGGCCAGCTGATGCCACTACGCCGGGGATTGACAAGCCAAGGGCACCCGCCCCTGATGCCATAGGTGCTGTAACTGAAGCAGTAGCAAGAGCTTGAGCAAGGGCAGCTTGCTGAGAAATGTCACCACCTGCTTTTCTAATTCCCTCATCTTCATCTTCTGAATCTGATTTATCCTCCTCGAAACCGTACTCTTTCGCCTGAGCTTTCTTCGCAGCTCTCCTCACTTCATCCTCCTCTTCGTTAAATTTAAAACCGCTACCACCGTAACCCGTCCCATGGGCTTGCTCAAGTCCTTGATTGACCTTGGTCATGAATCCATCAGCCAAGGACTTAAGGTCATCCGGAACACTCTGTTCTGATAATTCCAATGCCTTCACAAGATCCGGTGCATATCTTGCATCCTCCTCGGAAATAAACGTGATAGCGCATCCCTTTCTACCAGCTCGGCCAGTTCTACCAACACGATGAACATAGTCCTCATAATGGTTTGGAACATCAAAATTAATGACTAGTTCAAGATCCTTGACATCCAAACCTCTGGCAGCAATGCTTGTAGCAATCATTAAGTTGCAAACATTACTCTTGAAATCAGCCAGTGTAGATTCGCGATCTGTTTGATCCTTCGCCCCATGAAGTGATAGACAGGGGTATCCAGATCTAAGTAAATCCTTAAAAAGTGCATCACATTTATCTTGTGTATGGACAAATATTAAAATCTTTCCCTTCTCGTACCATTCTCCAAGTATTTCCAAGAGTCTAAGGAATCTGTCACTCTCTGGTCTTACCTCAACTAGTTGGGTTATGTCCTTGTTCACAACACTCCTCCCACCTACCTGTAATTCAACAGGTTTATTCAATACTTTACGAGCCAAAATCTCAACTTGGCGCGGGAATGTGGCAGAAAATAACACAGTCTGGCGATCAGGTCTCGTATTTTGGACGATTCTGGTAATCTGAGGTTCAAAACCCATATCGAACATCCGATCAGCTTCGTCCATGACCAAGTAAGTAACACGACGCAGATTTGTAATTTTACCACCACTAGTACACAATATATCAATCATTCTACCAGGTGTGCAAACAACAATCTCCGCCCCTCGCTTCAAGTCACTAATCTGCTGTGCAACCCCAGAACCTCCATATACGGGCACACAGCTGAGACCCATCACCTTAGTGAACTTCTTAATATCACTATGGATTTGCTGGACAAGCTCTCTCGTGGGAGCCATGATGAGCCCTATAGGCCCATCTCCTGACATCAGAGGAGGTTGATCCTTAATGTGTCGCAACATAGGCAGGACAAATGCTAAGGTTTTCCCAGATCCTGTTTTCGCGATACCAATACAATCTCGACCACTCATAATTACAGGCAAGGCTTGAGCTTGAATCGACATTGGCTTCTCATAATTAAGCTTCTTAATAGTATCCAAAATCTTAGTTGCCAATCCTGTCTGGTGCCAGGCTTTGACTGGTTTAGGCACGTCCTTTCCATGTATCTTTAGTTCCAGTTGTTTCCTATATGCAGCCACTTCATCAGATGTCATCCTGGAGATTTCCTTGACTTCCGTATAGAAATTTTTCCGGAAGGGAGGATAATCAATTTTTGAATGATCAACTATTGAAAGCTTCTCTACTTTGGTCTTCTTCACCCGTTTCATGAATTCCTCATCATCTTCCTCCTCCGAAGATTGATCCTCATTTTCAATGTCTCCATAATCTGAATCAGAATTATCTCCAGGAACAATTCTTCCCATGGATTTGCCCTTCCCCCTTTTAGGAATTTCTGACTTCGGTTTACCATTTCTTTCAACTAATTCAGGACCAGGGTCATTTGAAGCAGGAGTGACAAAACTGCTTAGTTTCTCAACTTCAGGCAAAACCATAGAATTCATAAATGCATCTAAGGGATCAATTTCTTCTTCATCATTAGCATGATCTACACCATTTTGTATGGGAACGGTCTCCTTCTCAGAATCAATGGACATGTCATTTTTATCCTCCCCAATGGTTTTTACAACCCCATCCTCATCCTCATCCATTGTTGCTCTTCCATGAGGGCCAGCTTCTTCATCATCAGATTCCCCTTCCAGTGTCCAAGTTTTGCCAGATTCAGGTTCATGAGCAGTTGGCACTCCAAGTTCTTCTTTCTCAGATTCTTTCTTCTTCCTTCTCCGCTCTTGCCACTCTTGAACTCTCTTTCTCCTTTTTTCCATCTCCTCATCCAATCTCTTTTGCTCTTCAGCTAAATCTTCTTCCCGGCTCTTTTCTTTATTGACTTCTGAATCTCCATCTCCTTTTTTCCCTGAACTATTGTCTTCGCTAGCATCCATATGCCGGTCAGCCTTCATATTTGATTCAGAATCCCTAGTTTGACCATCCCCTTCTCGTTTGCGCCTTTTTTTCTCATAGTCCTTGACATCCTCATCACTATTGTATGACCTATCCCTACGTCGACGCTTTTCCCTTTCCTGTTTCTTCTCCTTCTCTTTCCTTTCTCTCTCCCTCTCCCTTCCCCTTTCCCTTTCCCTTTCCCTTTTCTCCTTCTCCTTGCGTTCCTTTTCTCGATCCCTCTCTTTGTCCCGCACTCTATCCCTATCCCTTCCTAGTTCCTTCTCTCTTCCTCCGTCCTCCCTATCTCTATCAACCTCTCTATCATCCCTGTCCTTTTCTCTACCTTTAGCCTTGTCTCTAACTCTTTCATCGTCTCGGCGCTTAGACTTCTGTTTCTCTCTGTCCTTGTACTTGTCATCAACACTCTTTTCTCTCTGAGGGCGACTATCGCGGTCTCGATCTCGGTCCCTGTCTCTCCTCTCCTTTTCTGTTTCATCGTCTAGGCGCTTAGACTTCTGTTTCTCTCTATCCTTGTACTTGTCATCAACACTCTTTTCTCTATCATGGCGACTATCGCGGTCTCGATCCCTATCTCTCCTCTCCTTTTCACGTTTGCGATCATCTCGATGAAGTACCTTCACTTCTTTATTTTCCGAGCCCTCCCTCCTTGACTTGCTTATAGGTTCTTCCATGGATCCGGCACAATTTCACTGTAAAAAAACAGGCATATTCCAATATTATATAATCCCAGAATAAATAAATATAGCGAACAGTGAATCTGCTTATTCATGCGGCAAGCATAGTGCAAAATGCGATTGACAAATCTATTCTATAAATAAAACCAGAATAGTGCATGATTCATTTTCCAGAAGTATTTTTTCCAAGCCATTTATTTGCACAGTAACTCTGAAAAGCAAAATATTTGTCAAACATTGCGTTTGCATATCTCTCCATCTCCGGCCGCAGTTTCATCTGCATAGAAATTAGGGATAACTATATTTTAAAATTCCTGAATCCATAACTAAAACGATAAGATAATCGGATTATTCATACGGAAGGTCCAAACAAAGCATTGGCAAATATACAACTTGCAGAATCCGCACGAAAAAACAGTTCTCAAGAAGAATTATAGAAACCTAAGAATGAAAAATCTTACCTCGTCAGTAATGCACGTATCGTTGCAAGAAACAAGAAATTGAGTTAAATCAGGAGTCCACGGCAGACTTATTGTGTGATGTAAAGTCACAACACCAGCGACGAGCACGCTGGTGGCTGTTTGGAAAGAGAGTAGTAGATGTTGGACGCAAATATTTTGAAGGAGCTACGGCGGTTGATGTCGCCACAACGGCGGAAAGCGGAGAACAATGGCGGTGGAAACCGAAGTTCTGGTGGTCGGCGGTTTAGGGCTTCAATTGGGGATGAAAACGGAAAAAATATGCAATTTTTTATTGAAAATATGTAATTACTTTACGTTGGCGATTTTTACTTTTCTACAAAATACTAATTGGCTTTGACATTATGTATACAACAAATAATAACAAATTTCAATAAAATTATATTTATGAAGTTTTTTAAATATTATATTTTTATTAGTTTATTTTATTTACTATATTTAAATAATAAGAATGTAATTTATTTTATGAATTTAAAATTTTACTTGAAAATATATAATTAGGGATGTCAAATTAGTCCGAAACCCGCGGGTTGGCCCGATTAACTCGAGCCAAAATACGGGTTAGGGTTACGATATTTTGGTCCGAAAAAAATTTAGCCCGAATAACCCGAAGTCCGATAGGGTTGAGCCCGAAACCCGACGGATTGGCCCGATTAATCTGATTATTATTTTTATTAATATATTTTCATAATTATTGTACTAAAATCTACTTAAAATGAAGTGTTTCTTTATTGCAAATGATATCTCACCATTTTTATTGTGAAACAAATTTAATGAAATGATGTGTTTCTTTATTGCAAATGATGTATTTTTTTTATTGCAAATAATATAATTTTTAAAAATAAAATGATGTATTTAACTTATTGAAATAATCTATTAAGGTCCGTTAAGAGCGTCTCTCAAGAGACCAACTCATTCAATAATAGTTAAGTTTATTCAAATATTGCTAAAATAAAAAATAATATATTTTTAACAGTTAAGTTTATCATTATATAAAAATTTGTG
The DNA here is from genome assembly GCA_026898455.1 of Plectranthus barbatus. Classification (NCBI taxonomy): domain Eukaryota; kingdom Viridiplantae; phylum Streptophyta; class Magnoliopsida; order Lamiales; family Lamiaceae; genus Plectranthus; species Plectranthus barbatus. The sequence goes on from JAPKLW010001183.1 coordinate 238,460, forward strand.
ATGTGATTTGCATTTTTAAAAGAGAGGAATAATATTCGATTATTTTTCAATATTTAAAATATTAAAAGAGTGAAAATATTTTGTATTATTTAATTTTGGTTATTGCATTATTTTTTATATTAAGTTGCATTATTCAATTCAACTTATTAATGCCACTCATCACATTATACTTTGTATAATGTTGCATTATTTAGTTTTACTTATTGCATTATCTTTTATATTTTGTTGCACTATTAAATTTAATTTAGTATTGTTTCAGCTTTATGTCACGGAGTGACAGTTTTGGGCCCAGATTCTCGGCCTCGGTCGTTCCCATGTGTGCTGGCCCCTTAGTTCCGAGTGTGATCACTATCGGCTAATGCCTAATTGGTGCATGCAGGTACATGTTCTACTCCTATGTTTCCTATCGCCCCTTGAATGTTCGGCTTGTTGTGCATATGGGACGGCTGATTTCCGTGAGAATCGGGGGTGCCGGACGGGTCATCCGCTGGACCCGTTACACATGGTATCAGAGCGGACTCGGCGATGTTGGATCAAGTCTCTCATGATGGCACTCCAAGGGAGCGAGTGGCCATGTTGCGCACCTAGAAAGACGAGGGTGGCAACGAAATGACAGGCGAGCGGTGTCCAGGTGGGGACAACTCCCAAAGGGGAAGGGAGGTGCTTGCGGCTGTTACGGGACAAAGAGAGCTTGGTTGGTGCGGGTAACACGTCGAGTACGGTCTCGGGCAAACAAAGTCAAAGACACAACAAGTGATGTTCCTTGGTGGTTGGAGATGGTGGGCGCTGAAAGGGGGTACGAGTGGGGCGACTGGATACGAGTGTGTGGGCAAACCATACCACGTTGGGCGAGTGCTGGGGAGCACAAGGAAGCGACGTTGGTACCCTTTGACTGTGCGCGCGACGAGGGCGTCGCGAGAATCAGTGGGGGAGAATGTCACGGAGTGACAGTTTTGGGCCCAGATTCTCGGTCTCGGTCGTTCTCATGTGTGCTCTGGCCCCTTAGTTCCGAGTGTGATCACGATTGGCTAATGCCTAATTGGTGCATGCAGGTACATGTTCTACTCCTATGTTTCCTATCGCCCCTTGAATGTTCGGCTTGTTGTGCATATGGGACGGCTGATTTCCGTGAGAATCGGGGGTGCCGGACGGGTCATCCGCTGGACCCGTTACACATGGTATCAGAGCGGACTCGGCGATGTTGGATCAAGTCTCTCATGATGGCACTCCAAGGGAGCGAGTGGCCATGTTGCGCACCTAGAAAGACGAGGGTGGCAACGAAATGACAGGCGAGCGGTGTCCAGGTGGGGACAACTCCCAAAGGGGAAGGGAGGTGCTTGCGGCTGTTACGGGACAAAGAGAGCTTGGTTGGTGCGGGTAACACGTCGAGTACGGTCTCGGGCAAACAAAGTCAAAGACACAACAAGTGATGTTCCTTGGTGGTTGGAGATGGTGGGCGCTGAAAGGGGGTACGAGTGGGGCGACTGGATACGAGTGTGTGGGCAAACCATACCACGTTGGGCGAGTGCTGGGGAGCACAAGGAAGCGACGTTGGTACCCTTTGACTGTGCGCGCGACGAGGGCGTCGCGAGAATCAGTGGGGGAGAATGTCACGGAGTGACAGTTTTGGGCCCAGATTCTCGGTCTCGGTCGTTCTCATGTGTGCTCTGGCCCCTTAGTTCCGAGTGTGATCACGATTGGCTAATGCCTAATTGGTGCATGCAGGTACATGTTCTACTCCTATGTTTCCTATCGCCCCTTGAATGTTCGGCTTGTTGTGCATATGGGACGGCTGATCTCCGTGAGAATCGGGGGTGCCGGACGGGTCATCCGCTGGACCCGTTACATTTACGTATGCAATTGTCTAAACTTTATATTATGTTGCATTATTTAGTTTTAATTATTGCATTATTCTTCATGTTTTGTTGTATTATTCATTTCAACTTATTAATGTTACAGTTTTGCATAGCCATTGTTTTATGTTGCATTATCCTTTATATTTTGTTGCATTATCAGTGCATTAATACATAATTTATAAATAAACTCATTAATTTTTATTTTTACTATGATATCCTATTCAAAGCATATCCAATATGGATTTTGTTTTAAAGAGAATTAAATTATCTTTAATTTGATATATGATACATTAAAAAATAATTTAAATTGAATGAATTATGATTATTTAAAATTTTACAAAAATCTAAAAGGAGAGAGAATAAAGAGAAAACAATTACGTATGATGAAGATAGATAATTATGAGATATGATCCCCTAATATTAGATAAGTCAAATCTAATATCTATCCAAAAATGACTAAAATACCCATGTAATCAAATCTAAATCTTAATTTTAAATTTGATCCTAACCATCCAATTTACAAAATAAAGGGCTTAAATTTATTCTCTTTTCTCATCTAAAGGGGTACTTGTCACTTTAACACACACACACACACACACACATATATATATATATATAGAGAGAGAGAGCGAGAGTGGTGATCATATGTTACACATCTCCCAAATGTTATATGAGACAAAATCTCATCCTTTGATTTTTTTTTTATTATGTGACCCAGATTAAATTGAAAATTATAAATTTTTAATTTATATTCCCTTAGACTTAAAATAACAGCAACCTTTGATATCCAACCCAACCGCCACATCAGCAAAATAAAGAATAAAAAATTGAAAGAGAGAGAAAATTGAGCAAAATAGAGGCCGACCGGGAACCAAGAGAGACCACAATGGTCTGTGGACCCTACATATACTTTTTTGGAATTCTTTATTGATTGATGAATAGTAATATGACATTTGTCTATATTTAATTGATCTATAATTTTTTTATAAATACAATAATTAAATTGATATATCTTTTATAGAAAAACATAAAAATAAATAATAAATACACCAGAATTCATAATTTTTTATTCTCTACAAATAGAGCTTAATTTTGATATATATATTTTTATTTTTAAATTGACTTATATATATATATATATATATATATAAAGTTATTTTGTTTGAATATTTTTATATTATTTTAGTTTGTAATATTTCTGATAATATTTAGTTATATTTAATTATTCACTTTAATTAAATTAAATTATAAATAATATTTTTATTTTTTAAAAAATATATGTTGATGCTCAATAATTTGGAGATTACTTTTTTTCTAAGAATACTAAATTGAAATGCTATGAAGTAATAAATGCGTAATAAAAAGAATAAGAACAAACTGTAATTGTAGAGTTGAAATGCTTGTATTGCCTTTAATGTTGTAATAATTGCTTATTTAATGTGTAATTTTACAATAAATGAGGATCCTATTTATAAGAACCCAATCGAGCTAAACGACCCTTGGTCAACAGATGCAATGCTTCGGGCGAACCGATGCTCCGAAAGGCCGCATCCTCTGCGTTGAGCCGCCTTAGTTGATACCTCATTAATTACATAGCTCGAGCTCTTAGCTCTGATGAATCAGTCTTTCGTGCTTGATATAATGTTCCGCGAGGTGAAACTCTTTAGTTGAGAAGTTTGTTCGAAGGGTAGCTCGGCAAATAAGGAACTTGGTCAATATGAGGTTGAGCTCGGAATTATGTCTTCACTCTGAGCATTCTTATCTTGAATTATTTGCTTCACACTTCTTCTTCTTGGGCTTTTTGTCTTATTGGACTCCAAAATGGGCTTGCTCATTTTCGGGTCATAACAATAGCCCCCCGGCTTTCGTCCGAATTACTTGGAGTTCGGCGAAGCCGAAGTAGTTAATTCTCGATTTCAATGATTCCTTTTTCCTGCACAAAATCACAAAAGAAATAGATTTTCCCTACCTCGAATTGTATTTCGAGGATGTTCAGGAGATAGAATTTTTCCCGTATCGTGAGACTTAGCTCGATGAATTTTAGGGATATATTTTTTATTTCGGGAGTATCGGCGAAGCTCATGATTCGACTTACGATTATCCCTAGTCCGCGGTTGGCTAAACCCGACATACTCTACAAAGGATGCCCCTTGCAGCTTTTGAAAAATGACAAGTGATTTCCCACGAGCCAATCGAGGGGCGACCTCGAACCCATGGGTATGCTATGCCGAAATTGACCCTGACTGTTTACTGGATCGATTGATTCGGCTTTATAGCCTTCAAGAAGTCTTATCAGATGGGAGCTCTTTTTGACCTCGGCATCCTAAGATTCTTGGAATTTTAGATGGCTAACCCGACCAAGGGCTTAATTGCCTAAAAAATTATTTATTTATTTATATATATATTTTTTAAAAGAGCTCGAAATTTGAGTTTTCTGAGTTCGAGCTCGGAATTTGAGCTCTTTGAGTTCGAACATATTTGGCTCGAATTATATTTTTTACCGCCTAAAAACGGTTGAATTTCCTCGAGGCGGGATTGGAAAAATTTTTGAATTTTGAATTTTTGACAGGTGTCAAACGTTTACTGGGGGAGCTCGAAGGTCGTGCACGAGTTTCTAGAATAATCCCTCTATAAATAGCTTGAGCTCCATCATTCTCAGTTTTTACTTTTACCTTTCGCACCTCGTACTTTTACCTCAGAACAGAACTTCAGCCGAACTTTTCACTGCTCGACCTCAGGGTTAGTATATAACTACAAACTTCGAACTTCTCTTTTTATTTTTATAAAGAATGAGTTCTAGCAATAGCTCAAGCAATAACAGTAGTAGCTCGTATTATAGTTCTGAATCCGAGGTTAGCAGTAGGTTAATTGAGGATATTTTTGCGGAGAATCCCGATACCAAAATTGAAGCCGAATCGAATCTCGAAGCCCCCGGGCATTCGAATAGGATAGAAAACAATCCTGAAAATGTCGAGGTCGAAGATCAACACTCTTCTTTCGATCTTTCCTTAGAATGCTCCTCTGGTTTATCCCCGGGTGTTTTTCCTCCATTATATGACCGAGGTGTTGTTGGTACTTTGAAATTAATTCCATCGGACCTCGACCGTATAAAACTTGATGGGATCTTCACCCTTCATGGGTTATCAAATAGGTTAAACGCAATAGCTCCTGATTCCGACCAACGAGCCCATCGTCCGCCACTTGGCTTCATGGCCTTTTCAGCTCGATTCTTAGAGTTCGGTATCCGACTTCCTCTTCATCCTTTTTTCGTAAGTATTTTAGAATATTACAACCTGACTCCCATACAGCTCTCCCCAATTGCGTGGTGCCACATGCTCGGCACATATCTGCTTTTCCGAGATGCTGGGTTGGAAGAGCCAACCCTAACCGAATGGAATGATTTATATAACTTAATCACCATGAACGAAGAGTCGTATTATTACTTTTCGAAGCGTTCACATCACCCATCCCCCATGATTACGGGGACGAAGTCGAATTCGAAGAAGTGGATCCAAGAATTCTTCTTCGTCCAAATTCCCAATGATTTTCCCGGGCTGAGTGGGGTGCTCCGTACTCCGAATAGTACGTGTTTTGCATTCTTTTCTCGAACTCGAATTTTGCTTCTTATTACTTATTATTCCTCTATTTTAATTTTTGCAGGGCATAAACGAGAGAATATCCCAGAGTTCAGCTCGAACCGGATCCAGAAAGCTTTCAGCTATTCGGTTCGGGATTTTGAAACCCTCCGTCGACATCGAACTTTGAGTATTGAAGGTATTGACGATCCAATGGAGCGCCTTACTCCCGACGAGCTGATCAAGTTCCAGGAGGAGCAACAGAGCAAGAAGAAGGGGAGGAAGAAGAAGACCCAAGTCCCCAAAGGACAAGGTCCGAGCTCGGCCATAACCAAGGGGCAGACTTCGGGCGATGGCCCATCTGGTGCCAAGGCTACTCCCCCCGGGCAGATTTCCACTTCCGAGACTCGAAAGAGAAGAAGGGGCGAGGAGTCTGCCGAGATTCCGGAGGATCGTCCTCCTGTCCGGCGAACGAAGAAGGACAAACAGAATGTTGTCCCGGACGAGAAAGACATCTATGACCTAACCGCGGGGGAGGGCGAGCTAGCCCTGGCGCATCGGCCGGGGAAGGAAACCGAAACCGACCTGGAGACCCCGGCCTACAAAGAGGCTCGGCTGAAAGCAATCGAAACATTCCATGCCTTCGCCGATATGCTTTTCAAGGGTCCTCCATGGCCAACTAAGTCCCCGACTCGGGTTCGATTTTTTGATAATGCCCAGATGTGCTTGATGGTAAGTTCCTCTTATCCGAGGTTCGTTTGTTAGGTCATATTCTTCAACTGTTTACTCACACCTGCTTAGTTTTACGTGCTTATCAGGGTCTTTGCGGCATGGCGGAAGACTATAATGAATGGTTTCGAACCCTCCAAGGCGAACGCAAAGACCTCATCAAGTCCGAGAAGGACAGGGACGAGGTCCTCAAAGAGAGGGATCATCTCGTGACCGAGCTGTCGGTTGCTACTGCGGAGCTTAAAGCTTCGCAGGACTTGGTTGAGAAATTGACCAGGGACCGACAGTCGGCCGCCGAAGAGCTGGCTCGTTTTAGGGACCGCACCGGCAAACTTTCTGAGGACCTCCAGGCCGAGGTGCAGGCCAGGAAGGAGGTTGAAGTCGAGCTGAGGTCGGAATTGGATCGGGTCAAGGGCGAGCTCGCCTCAGTTCGAGATTCGGGTGAAGGCCTGAACTTTACTCGGCTGCTTTCGACTCCTGCTGGTGCATCCACATTCAAAATGATGGAAGATCTTATCCGAAGGAAGGTCAGATCTGCAGTTTCTGCCCAGCATCCGGAGCTTGACGTGGGGTTTATCTATTCGACCCCAACTGCTTCCGAGGACGAGGAGGAAGAAGAAAATCAGAATCTAGATGATGGGTCCTTCTCGAAGCAGCTGGAGGATAGCCTCTGTCAGAACGAGCAGTCTGGGTTAGAGCAGACAAATCCCGACAATCAGCAGAAACCGGATCTCGATCAAACCGGCTCCAATCCGACTTAAACCAATTTGATCTTGCACAACTTCTTGTTATTTTGTTGTTTGTTTTTTTTTGTAAGGACATCGTTCTCTTAATGAAGCATCCTTCTTTCTCTCTTAATTGCTGTCTATTTTTATTTTGATTGCTCAAACATAAATACGGAGAGCGATCAATGTTGAGAAGCTCGAAAATATAAAAGAATCAATTTTGAGTTGTCCGATGAAACTTAATTTGCAAAAGAAAGACTTTATTTATTGATATACTGAGGTCCGAATCAATTCGGACGAGACTCAAATTGATTTTACAACAACTCGACCAGCTCGAAATGCTCTTAGTCGAACTGACTTATTGTAGAATCTTTCCACTCTTCTTTGGTTTTTTATCATTTGGCTAGATGCCTCCATTCTTTGCTCGTCTAACAATTCTAGAGATTCGAAGAGTTTCTTTTGATTTTGTTCTTCGTCAAACAGCTCGACTCGTGGGCTTCTCTGGATAACTTCGATTGGTGATACTGCATCGACCCCGTATGCCAATGAAAATGGAGTTTCGCCCGTAGCAGTCTTAAATGTAGTTTGGTATGCCCATAACACTGCTGGGAGCTCCTCGACCCATGCTGATTTTCTGGCTGTTAGCTTTCTTTTTAAGATGTTGATGATGGTTTTATTGGAAGATTCAGCCAGTCCATTTGCCTCTGGGTACCTCGGTGTAGAAAATAGAAGACGAGCTCCAAGAGTCGCAGTAATCCTTAAACTTTTTGCTCGTAAATTGTCGTCCATTATCTGTGATTAATTCCCGAGGTAGCCCAAAACGACATACTATATTTCTCCACACAAAGTTTATCATTTCAGTATCTCGTTCTCTAGACAACGGCTCGGCCTCGACCCATTTAGTGAACGAATCGGTGGCCACCATGAGATATTATTTTTGCCCCGGAGCTTTAGGTAGTTTTCCTACAATGTCAATTCCCCATCGACAGAATGGCCATGCTGGAGTGTTCGAGTGAAGTGGTTCGGCATGTAAGTGTGTTGAATTTGCAAATCTTTGGCAACTATCACATTTCCGAACTACTTCCTCAGCATCATTTTTAAGTGTAGGCCAATAAAATCCTGCCGTTATGGTTTTGTGGGTTAAGCTTCTGGATCCTGAGTGATTCCCGCAACTACCGGAATGCACCTCGGTTAAAATAGGAATACTATCTTCTTCGGATACGCATTTTAGTAGAGGTCCTTGGAAAGATCTTCGGTAGAGTTGCTGATCTATTAAGGTGAAACGAGCTGCTCTTCGAATTAGCCGAGCGGCTTCGACCTTAGATTGTGGTAGAGCTCCAGTAGTTAGATACTCCACAATTGGATTCATCCATGAATTTTGTTCGTTGTTGACTGGACAAATATCCATTGGCTCGTACTCCCGGTCTCGAGTTGCTGGCCAAAGTGCCACGGTTAATGGGATAGTTCGAGTTCCTCTGTAACCTACAGCTGCTGCTAGGTTAGCTAGAGCATCTGCGTGCGAATTTTCTTCCCGAGGTATGTGGGAGACCTCTACCTCCTCGAATTTTGACTCGAGCCCCTTAGCTATCTCGTGATA
>JAPKLW010001184.1:0-12954 GCA_026898455.1 Plectranthus barbatus
GGTGGGGGTGGGGGGCGGAGGGTTGATTGCAGAGAGGTGGGGAGAGCGGCGGACGGAGATGAATCTAGGGTTTCATCGCGGGGTAGAGAGAAACGAGAGAGGAGCATATGCGGCGCACACACCAAAATGAGAAGGTGTGTGCGTCTTTAGGGTTGGGGGGGGGTTAGGGTAGATTAAAAATTTAATTTAACAATTTTAATTAAATGAATTTTAAAGATGGTTAATTAGGATTAAGGATCCCTAATTTTTTCCATTTTGGGAATACAAGACAATTGTTTGGGACAGACCAAAAAGGAAAACAGGACAATTGTTTCGGGACGGAGGGAGTAATATTTTTACACTTTCTCACTTCCCAATGCAAATCACCTCACTTCTCTCATCCACGTGCCAACTCTACTTTCTTCTTCTCTCCTTACGTTTAATATTATACTCCCTTCGTCCCAGAAGAATAGGTCCTATTATCAAATCGAGCGTCCCAACTAAATTGACCCTTTCCAAAAATGGCAACTTTCACACTCAACAATAAAATATTCATTCCACTAACTCATTCTGCACTCACAACTCTTAATTTTCGTACCGAAAAGAAAATGGCCTAATAAACTGGGACGGATGGAGTACTTTTTTGTCTCTTTTTTCGTCTTCCTTTCACCTATGTCTTCTTCAGCCGTTTCTCCACCTTGTTTGCAATCAGAGTTTCATTTCTGCAGCCATTTCACTTTCACCAATGATTAATATAGCCGAACTCTGGTTATTGGCCAGGCCAGCGCTTAGAAGCCGATTAAGTAGCCAAACTGACCGCATTTTACAACCATATTCTTTTCACTTTTTTAAGAGCACTGTCTCACGTCCCACCATTCTTTTTATTTATCTAATTATCTGTCTCTTTTTTATAATTCCCTCAGATATCACATCCCTCCAATCCTTATTTCATTACTTTCTTTTGTCCTTTCTTACAAATTCATATTGTTGGAAATGGAAACCGTGGCGGTGCTGCTGAAGCAACATATACATCTCAATACTTTACCAACAACAGTTCTGAGAAAGAGTGTCTCACAGAGCACATGGTGTTGCATGATAAATCGGCAAAACAAAGCCGTGTTGGTGGCAAATTCATGAACTCTTGTATTACGTCTTTTGATGATTAAATCTTCTCTCTTAGTTGGACACAAATAGGTTTTGATTTGCTCTTATTTAATACTCCCTATCTCCCGTCAAATTAATCCCATTTTACATTTTCGTCGGTCCCGCCAGATTAATCTCATTTCCTAAAATAGAAAAAAACTCCCTTAAACATCAATAAAATATTAATTCCATTACACTCACAACATTAGTTATCGTGCCCAAAGTATAAGAGACTAATGTAATGGATATTTTGTATAGTGGTTCTGGTAAGAAAAAATCCTCGTAAAAAATGAGAAAGGAAATTGATTATTTTTAATACCACTTTGGTATTCGAGAAACGTAGAAAATAAAAAAAAATAACCAAACAATTTTTCTCATTTTTATGAAATTTTTCTCTTCTGATCACGCGCGAGCGCATACACACACACACATACATATATATATATATATATACAGAGAGAGAGAGAGAGAGAGAGATATAAGATCATATAATAATAAATAAGTATATTAAAAATAAGAATGAATCTCATCCATTAGATCTAATTAAATTAATGGCTAATATTTAATCAAGCAACAATTAATTCAATTTAAATTATGCAATTTTTGAAAATTTAGGAAATAATGTTTCAATTTATATATTCAGGATTTTTGTGATCGATCCAATTAGAATTTATTTGTTAATTATTTGATCCCTTATCACCTTATTTAATGTGATCTTGTATATATTGGTCAATTAAGATATTGAATTTAAGGTCAATAAATTTATGTGCAATCCGACATTTTCGTATCGTGATAATATTAATTGATAAATTTCGTAGATTGATAAGATATTACAGTCTCCCGTAAAATGATGCAAATAGATGTAGAGATGACGTGAGCTGATATCAAAGTGATCGATAGAACAACCGATTGACAACCACTTTAACTTTTTAACTTTTGGATAATTACAAAAATGTCATCTACCTACATCTATAAATAGAAGTCTAGTCCCTTACAATACACTCTTCCAACTTTCCACTTTTTCACCAACATATTTTTAGTGAAGCTCCGACAAAGTCTTTTTAAGGTAAATAACATGTTATTTAAGGTTTTTAACCTCTCATTTTCCATTTTCCAACCTCATTTCTTCCATTTTCATTATTTAAGAGGTTGTGATCATCTAAACTCAAGGAATCTCCAGGACAACATGATATTAGTATCTTCAAAAGGTAAACCTAAACTCATAGCTAGTTTATTATTTATTTTATGCATGTTTGCCATTTTTTCCCTAGTTGGGATATCATGATTCTAGGCTTACTTTTGAGCTTTTGGGCACGTATGTATGTCTAGCATGTTGGCTATTGAGCCTAGAAACCGTATGATAGCCTAGAAGTCGAGTTGGTGATCATTTGGGTTATTTTTTAGATTTTGGCTCCATTTTGAAATGTTGAGCATTTGTTTCGATTCTAACACATTATCGATGTTTATGATGCTTAGAATCATGTCTAGACTCGTTATATATGTTTAGAATACCTTTGGTATTGTTAGAAATCGATTGGACAAGTCCAGATAACCGTTTGAGCCAAAAATCCTATTTTTCCACCGAAGGCAAAATGCCTTTGTTTCAGTTGACATAGAGATGTGTCGATCAAAATGGGCGTGTTGGTCGACATCGATCAAAATGGGTGTGTTGGTCGACATACACCACATCGATCGACATGAACCCCTAATTTGAATTCTCGCACGTTGATTACTTATTTCAGTCGATATATATCTACATCGGTCGACATACTTCATGTCGGTCAAAACAAAATATTTTTATATTTATTCTACATCAGTCGACATAATTCTATTTCGATCAATGCATCTATATCAATTGACACCACGTATTCGGATCGACATAAGCATGTCGATAAACACTTGTTAGGAATATTATTAGATATTATAAAAAACCCCTTCAATTGTAATTGATTCATAGTCTTAGGATGACATGTTTTGGTGCATCAAAGCCCTAACAACTGAGTATCGAGTCAATTGTAAAAGTCCTGTATAGGAATTCATACTCGAGTTGTAATAGAAACAAAAAAGAATCAAGAATGCTGAAAGAGTCAGCAGACTTGATAAATTGCTGAAGATTGTGAAAAGAAGAAAGGGCCAGCAAAGCGGAGGAACATCAAAAGAATGCTGAAGGAATAACTCCAGTAGAATCCGAAGGTCTTAGCTCAAACTGCTAAGATACCCGACACACGCCAGCGACCAGCAAATGACAATCAGCAATCAAGAGAAGTTACGGATTCGTGAATCAGACGGATCAAAAATCACAAGGAAACCCGATTAATTAGAGGATAGAATAATCATGATGCACAAAGGAGGTTTCAGAGCTACACCAAAAGATTCGTTCTGACAGAGACGGCTACAGATAGACGCTATGCCAATTAGAGGTGAAGAGACATGAAGAATCTCTGTCCACTGCACAAAAAGGAAAAACGCAGATAGTCTAGCAATGACTTTGAGTCTAACGGATAGGATTCAAACAGCCGTTTGAATCCTCACCTATAAATAGGTGTCATCCTTGATTGATTCAAAGGTTCGCAAAATTCTACACTTAGAGATAACAAAAAAGAGAACAAATATATTCTCTATATTACGCGAACACATCCGAGCTAAGTTCTTGACTGAAGCTTTTCATAAGCTTTCATCTCTAAAGCTCGAGACCTGCGAAGTTAAGCTTCCAAGGTTATTTTGGGATTCTTTCTACTCTGGAAAGAATCTAGCAATCACGATTGTCGTGTGTTATTGATATGTAAATCCCACCTTTAATCTTGATGTTTTGATGTGTCAAAACTGAATACCTAGGTCTAGAGTCATTACTTATATAGGACTATTGAGTTGTAATAGCTAGACAGGAAGCATTCAGCAAGAGAACTGTGAAGACAGTTCGTGAAGTCCTATGAAAGAAAAACTGTGAAGACAGTTCAAGAAGTACCACAGAAAACTGCGAGAGCTATTTAGAGTAATGAGCAATTTTACTAAGCATGCAGTTTGGAACTGCCAAGGACAAAACAACGCTGAAAACTGTGGACACAGTTTTCATGAACAAATAATGGAAAAACTGTCGAGGGTGTCTCACAGTTACAAAACAAGCAAATTCACACAGTTGAGAGCACGTTAAAAATAAGGAGCTAAAACAGTCGTAAAGAGTCTTGGAATCTCAATGACAAGGAACGCGGAATCAGACAATTACGATTGGAGTCTAACGTTGTTTGAGTCTAACACAACAAGTACAAAACTGTCCTGAAAAAGCATGGTTGTGTTCAGAAAAAGCAGATGAGCAGGTCTACGACAACAAAAAGTAAGGCTGCTGATTGGACAACATCATCTTTGTTTCTACCGGCTACTTTTCAAAGTCTCGTCTATAAATAGCAGGAGGATCAGAGACAAAGATATATAGAGAACACATTCAAGCTTGTCGTTAATCTGCCGATTTTAAAGTTCAAACACATTTAAAGCTCTCAAGCGAGAAATTGCTACTTTCGTGGTTCATTTAATGAACACGAGGCTTTACTGCTTAAAGAATCTTCAGAGATTCACCGTGTGACCTTAGTATACACGAGGATTAAGTCTATTGACTTAGTCTATTTTCTTGGTGTTCTTACTTTTTGAAGTTAGAACACAGCAGCCTGATTCTCTAAGGAGAAGAAGGTTATCACGGGCTTTTGCCAACCTCTGTACATTCTGGGAAGAACTCAACCATCCACCCACAGAAGAAGGAAAATGAAGGTTTGTCCTCAATCCTTTTCCGGCGACTTCCAGTTCTGAGAAGACTTCAAGGTATCACCTGGCTTTGAGGAACAGAAGAAGGCGTGAAGAACAACTACCTGGGCGAGTGATCCAGTTTGCTGTGGACGGTGGCTTCTATAGCTTTTGGCTAGAGATCATGAGGATTGTATCTTCATTACTTACTTAAGGCTCCGAACCACTATTAATATCCTGTGTCGTTTACAATTTTTATTTACTTTACGCAAAATAAAGTTTTTAATTGTGATTTGAAACCTTCAACCTTTCTCTGAAAGTGTTGAAGTGTATAACTGTTGATTGCATATAACTGTAAACTGGTTATCTAATTGCTGGCTAACAAAAACTGTCGTTTTAAAACTGTTACTTAAAACTGAGTAGTAAGCTTGAAAACTGAACTGCCTGCATCTAAGAGTGCAAATAACTGTCTTTATACTTCCGCTGCACATTATACACACTCTGATCTGGGACCAACAAGTGGTATCAGAGCAGGTTGGTCTTTCTAGACTGTCCTATTTTGAGTCGCTTAAGACCGGATCCGTACTTCCTTGCACTTTTAATTATTTGTTAAGTGTGATTAGAGAGCAGGTTATATTAGGATAATGATGAATTTTCCAAGCCTTCCCAAGTACAACCCAGAGAAGTTCGAGGTATGGAAGAAGAGATGTCTTATCCAACTGAGAGCACAACATCCAGAGATGGATGAAGTATTGAGGAACGGACCTCTGAAGATCCAGAAGATCAGTATACCGGTTGGACCACAAGATGACCAAGGTGGTGGTGTCCATATGGTAGATAATACACAAGAAGAATGGACACTCGAAGATAGGAAATGCCATCAGCTGGATCCTATCGCTTAAGAGATGATTATGCAATCTCTCCGAGAATCTCTTATGGACGAAGCCATACAGAACAACAGTGCTAAAGAGTTATGGGACTGTATCAACGAGATTACCAGGGAAACAGAAGCAATGAGGCGCAATAAGAAACAAATGTGCATCGACAAATATGAATCCTTCCAGATGTTGCCTGGCGAAACGATCAAATCGATGGAAGCAAGATTTAACACCATTGTCAGCGAAATGAAAAATCCTAGAAGAGAAGAAAAGGTGGTTGACATGAACACCAAAATTCTTTCAAGAATGCCGAAGGAAGATTGGTTTGTAAAAGCCACCAGTTTGAAGACCATGGATTGCTCGAAGATGTCAACCAAAGAGCTGTTCGCCGAACTTCAAGCCCATGAATGGGATATTCAGATGGTGAACAAGAATGAAGCTGTTAGAACCCCGAATTCAGCAGCTGATAGTGACACGACATTTTTCGAAAAGAGAGACTACCAAAGGCGACCAAAGAGGCCAGTTCAGTTCGAGTAAAATGCCTATCAATCCACACCAGCGAAGGATACCTGCACCTCAGTTCAGAAGAAGGAAACTGAACTCTCAATTGCCAAACTGGAGGAACAGATGAGGAACCTGGCCGTACTCCTCGAGAAGGCCAAAGGAAAAGGGAAGGAGGCTCAATCCAGCAAGCAAAGGTTCACAAAGAGAGAGCCACACACATGCTACAAATGCAACTCTCCAGATCACTTGAAGCATGAATGCCCTCTAGTTTCTCAAGAGGAGAGAGACAGATTGAAGAAAGTGTTTAAAAGAAGAACATCTAAAGCTGTGGCCCAAGCAATGCTCACGAGAACTAAAGTGCCAAACGTGTCAGACCATGATGATGGCTATTACACGTCTGAGGATGAGAATGATGAGGAGGCACTCCTTACTTTCATGGCAGCAATCGATGGAGATGTTACCGACGAAGAAGACAGCGCTTCAAAGTGCGAAATAGTGGTAACAACTCATATACCCTCATCTCTTGCATCTACATGCTTTAAAGAAGACTCTGAATTTTTGTCGCTCAGATTCAGAAGATGTTTTACTTGAAAACTGTTGGTCCCTGATCAGAGTCGTGTTAAGCAGCGGAAGACTATTTAACAAATGCAGCGGAATGTTTCAAGTTATCTTGCACTTAGTTCCTTTTAAAATGTTTAGCTTAAAGTTGGAGTTCAGATTGTTTCAGATATACACTAGCAACTTGAGATTGCTAGGTTTTAAATCAATGGTAGAAACAATAAAACAGTAACAAAGACACAGGATTTATAGTGGTTCGATCCTTAAGATCTACGTCCACTCCTCAGTCGAACACTGAGAATTTCACTAAAAAAATATATGAAAGTACAAAGATTCGCCGGTCACTTGTAGCAGGTGGTGAGCTTTCGAGCCAGGCACTACAAAGCTATCCCCCGTCACTTTATCTTTTGACAACTGCGGATAAGTTAAGGGAGACACCTTCGTAAAACTTATCCTCGCTGTAATGGAAGCTTTTAAGTTCTTTCCTGAACTCTTCTGTGTGTTTTTGGCAACAGCCCGTCTTAGTCAATCTCTTTTCAGAGATGTGACTTCTGGATGCTTCCTGTGATGGAAGTTATTCCAATGATTAATTCTTGAACAAAGTCAAGGAATCTCTTCTTGAATGCAGTGTCAGATATTCAATGTTTGAAACTTTTGTTGAGAGCTTGAAATTCTTCTTGTCTCTTTAACGTTCTCTCAACTGACTACTCTTTCGCTTTGCTTTGCTTGTAAAAATTATCTCTCAATAATTATCTTTTTGCGAATCGTGGAAGCAGTTCTTTTCTCTCTTGAGTATTTGTAGTCTCTCTTGTTTGGACTTCTCTTTTATATCTGGAGGTTCAAACTTTGAATCTCCAGACCCGTTAAACACACCGTTTTCTTTGTCCAATAGAGCGTCTACTTTTTCCATCCTTTCCGGCTTGGTAAAGTGCTTTTCACCTACTTCGGGAAAGCTATGCATCCTTTGGTGTACCCTTTGTCAGAACGGGAGTCTAAGTAGAAATTGCTGGATATTTCCTTGCTTAGCATTCTTTCGGAGAGTGCTGGGATCACTCTGCTAAGTCCTTAGACCTTTTGACTGCTGAGATCTTCTAGCAGTCTGTCTTTGTATCCAACTGCTGACTTCTCAGCAATTGCGTATTCAGCACTTTGAGTCTTGATTCCTGATTGCTACAACTTCTAGCAATCTCCTGAGTATTAGTGAATGCTGACTCGTTGAGCATTCTGCTATCTTTTTACTTCTGACTGCTGAGCAAGTATTCCTAGCAGTCATTTCTTTCAGCATATGACTACCAACTCCTTAGCAGTCATTCTTCTCAGCACTTGACTACTACCTCCTTAGCAGTCATTTCTGTCTGCTGACGTCTCTAGCAGCCAACATCTTCCTGACTACTGAGAACATTCCTAGCATCCAGAATCTTCCAAAGTTGCTTGGAATCTGATTTCCTTCGTTTCAATTTCTGAATCCTTCAGCAATCTTCCATACGCACTTCTAATCTATTACAACTCGATATATAGCCTAAACAGGACTTTTACAAATTAGTTGCTAGACTATCCTAGACTTCAGCAATGATCCACCAAAATAACTAAGGCTTTGATTTAACAAAACCTTTAATTTGATCTAAAGGGAGATTTACAACATAAATCCAGGAATAATTCCCATCAATTTCCCCCTTTTTGGTGCGATCAAAGCCTACTAGCAATTGCTGAATCTAATAAGGAAAAATTTCTGAGTTTACAAGAAATTCTAATACAAGTATCAGATCTAGTCTAGCCATCTAACTCAGAATTTAACCAACTTAATCCTAGCAAAGATTGGTTTCAATAAATTCCCCCTCAACAAAAGCTGGGAAATAATCTCGATTAAGCACAAGTAAATGCCCCTTAGGAATATGCTAGAGAATCTAGCACCCAATCAAACAGCAAGCATTTACCACCAATCAAAAGACAGATAACTCAGCACACACATTCATACGACAATCCACATGCAATTTTGTTGAATACATGAATAGTGTATATCAACTAAGACACGCAAAAAGTCAAAAGTGGACATTGAGTAATTGTCTAATTCTGATTCAGTTTCATATATGATTTGAAAGTTACAAGTACAATGAAACTGAAAAAGCAAAAAGTTTACAGAAACTTGCTCACATATTCAAATTTAGCTTCAGGAGTCAGGAGCTGGCTTCTTATCATATTCATCGAATTTTCCATCGCCATCTGCACAAATTTGTCATAATATGCCTTGTTTCCTCTCTCTCAGCAGCCTCCCTCTCTAATTTCTTAGCAAGCATTTCATTCTCCATCTCAAGCTTCCTGAGCTTGAGTTCTATTTCCTTTTTCTTCAATTCTTCCTCAGCTAACCTTCGCTCTTCTTCCTGAGCAACGATTTCCTCTTCTTCTTTCTTCCTCCTATCAGCCTCAACAATTCTTCTTTCTTCCCCCTCTTTGATCGCCTCCAAAAAGGTTGAGGAGAAAGAATTAACATTTGACACAATCTTCTGCTGATCTTCTGCTACTTCCACCTTCATAACTTCCATGTCTTTCTTCACTCCAGACACTTCTCCTTTCACTTCTGCTACTTCTTCATTTACTTCAGACACTTCACTCCTAACATCCGCAACCTCTTTTCTCACATCAGCAACCTCCATAGCCACTTTGTCAGTAATGGCTATGGGAATGATAGTGGACAGAGCATTTTGAAGAGCAAATTGGACAGCAGCATCAACATAGGAGTGAAAATTATTGAAACTTACAGGTTGGGCATGTAGCGAAGAATTTGTTAGCACTAACTCTCTGCCCTCAGCAGACTCATCATCCATATCGGCCTTCTGCTGTACAACTACTCCCATTTCTATAGCAGCTTCTCCTTGTGCCTCCATGTACTTGGCTTCTTCCTCTATTCGCTCAGCCTCCTCCATTCTCCAGGCCTTCTCCTCGGCCTGAGCAAGTTCGGCTGCCCTTGCTTCTTCTACTTCAGCAGCTTGCGAATCCCTTATCACTTCCAAGATGTCATCCACCAGAAAATGTACAAGCATTTTTGCCTCGGTGTTATGATGTACGATCAACTCGCGGTTCTTGTGCTTTTTCATTTCTTCTTGCTCTCGATCAGCAGCCAACCTAGCCAACAACCTCTCTTTCTTCTTAGTCTCATATTCGGCCTGTCGCCATCTATGTTCAGCAGCAGCCCTGGCTTGGCGCTTAGAGAGCTGAATTCGAGCATCGAAGTTGCCATCTGGAGCAAAAGTGGATTTAGGCAATGATTGGGAGTCGGAGAACATGCGATGGACGCGAATCGCCCGAAGTCGAGCCATGACTTGCTTATCAATGAACTGCTTGGTGCAAGGCACCTAATCTATCCAGTCATTCGCCCACTTCTCTTCTTTGCGCCAATAGTTAAGGCCCCTCCTGGACATTAACAACATCTTCTCTTCGAAGCAGAGCTCATGCATGATGTAGTCATACATCTTCCATCTCCTCAGCTCACTTACTAAGACCTTTCCTTCTTTGGTGTCCTCCTCCAACTTGTCGTCGAGGGAGACCGGAGCACACCATTGGGATATTCTCCAGAGCTTGAATCTTCTTCCAGGAAGTCCATTAAAGGGAACTCTCAGCGCCTGGTTGATTCTTGTTGGGATCCTTCGGAGAAATCTGGCATCAAATACATCATTGGACTCTCCATCTGAATCAGAGTCTGAATAGCTTGTGCTCATAAAGCCTTGGTCTTCGTCCTCCTCTTGCACCTGTTTTGTCTCAGCTTTTGAAGGAATGTCAGTGCTAGGCCTCTCCTCAGCACGCGGACCCTCATCTCCACCATCAGAAATGCTAGCCTCCTGCTCAGCATTCAATCCCAACCCAGAACTTCCAGCATTCACAACTCTTAGAGGCCGTCCCTCAGCAGGTTGCTAAAAACTGGTATGCTGTCTTCCTTCAGATTGAGCACTACTGCTACCATCATGCACAGCAGCAAGCTCCCTAAAGAAAACCCCTCCTTGGCTTTGAGGACGCTCAGGAGCGTCAAACACTCCTGACCTCAGCAATTTGCTAAAGTCCTTATTGGACATAGCATCCTTATCCAACAGAGTGGTGGGAACTGCTATAGCTTGCTTCCCTTTCTGTAGCTTAGAAGTCTCCCTAGCTGCATGGTCTTCAGCAGCTTTCTTCGCCTTCTCAAAATTTCTGTCTCTCGCCTCAAAGGTTATCCTCTCCATCTCCTTCATGTATTCCTTCCTCTCCTGCTCCTTCTTGTTTCTCTTCCTCTTTTTAGCATTCTCCCTTATAACTTCTAAACGTTTAGAGAGTGGCTGAGCAGAGAGTGGACTTACTTTCTCCGGTTCCTCAGCAGATGAGATTTGTTCAGAGGCTTTGATAAGTTTCCTTCTCTTCTTCTTCTTCTTCTCAGGTTTAGCAACAATTGATCTCTTCCTCTTGGGTATCTCAGCAGGAAGCGGACCCAATTTCTCAGCAGGAAGCTCTCCTAGCTTCTCAATATCGGCAAGGTCTTGGAAGCAACTTTCTGTCTCAGCTGCCTTCCTTGCAACAGCAATCTCTTCAGGAGTGCTTGCTCCAATCGTTGAGTGGCTAATGTTGCTGAATCAACATCATCTTCAGACGTGGGTTCTTTGGGGTCTACATTTGATTTGCCCTTTAGAACACATGGGCAAAAACCATCCACAGGAGCCGGTTTCTTCTTGGTTTGCGGAATGTAATCAGTATGCTCACCCATGTTGTGGAAGTAAATCTTAATAAACTTGCTGACCTTCAGCCCAAAGTTTACGTTGGACAAGAAGGTCCCCTCCTCCTTAACTTTCAAGTTCTTCTTCGCATGATCCAACCATCGCTCGAAGAAGAACTCAGCCCAGTTCTCTTGAATACCATCTACCAACGCCATTATCACGGCGTACTTTTTTGCAGAAAGTTCCGAGTATGACCCAGCGTCGCACTGGAACATCTTGATCACAAGATCAACAAGGAGTCTGTAATCCTCCTGGAACTGATTAATTGGTGTTGCCACCTTCCAAGGGATCTCTTTCTTCTGGTCAGGCTTCTTCCACAGCTTCCACCTAGCCTCCATTTTGTCTATTTTGTTGACTTTGTAGCTTGCTATATGTGGTCCTGAGTTGCGAAGCCCAAATTTTTGCGCAAGTACCTTAGCACTCACCGTTATGATTGTTCCAAAAAACAAAAGTCTTGAAAGACTTGCCATCTTTTGCTACAACCGCCCTTGCATAGAACTCAGAGACCATGTGAGGTTGAAACCTCAGAGGTTCGACAGACAAGTATTGGACCACCTGTTCCTTCGCCAAGGTGTCCATCACCCAATTCGGAAAATTGGTAACTGCAAGAGGCGTAAAGAGAATCTGGTCCTTTATGACCTGACTGGCTCTCTTCTGAGCATTGGAAATACCAGATTGCTCCTTCTTCTTTGCTAGAGTTACCAGACGAGTGTACGAAACCTCATCTTCGACCTCTTCCTTCTTAATAATCCTAGTAAAAGCGGGTGCATGCCTTTCGTGAAGTGGCATGCCATCAATAGGAGCTTGGTCTATCCGTGGGGGGCTCTCAGGGGGTGAATCAGGCATTTGGGTATGAGCGGGGGATTCAAGGTTGGTAGACATTGTTGAGAGAGTTTGAGAGTTTGGATGCTTGAATGCTTAAAATTCTAGGGATTCAAAGTGTAGAAGGTTTAAAAATTTGATGAAGTGCAGTTTATATACCTTCTGAGTAATTGATCCGACGGTTGGGAAAATCACCGCTTCAAATCCAATCAACGGTTCAGGAATTCCGAGATGCTTCGTATGGTATCCCACGCCCTGATGGATTTGAGTGCTTGTGCCGTGTCATCTCCTGGTTTGTCGCCACCTGTTGTATGCATTAAATGCACCGTGTCCAACACATTTATTGAATTTGAAATTTAAAAAATATTCCCGCTTTGACTTTCCGAGAAAGTCGGAGATTGCTGAGAGCTTTGAATCAACAATCAACTAGCAGTTGTATCCTTAGCAATCATAGGAACTGCTGAGAGCTTGGACTCAGCATTCAAATTCTAGCATCCAAATATTGACTGCTGAGAGCTTGGACTCAGCAATCATTTTCTAGCAACCGTCTGTACTACTTATTGAATATTATAACTTAGCATTTTGATGAAATGCTGAGAGCT
>JAPKLW010001184.1:13054-86911 GCA_026898455.1 Plectranthus barbatus
AGGAACTGCTGAGAGCTTGGACTTAGCATTCATTTACTTTTTGCTTAGCAACCGTATCTCAGCAACAAGATTCAGCACCTTAAAAACGTAAGCTAGGATACGTTTTTCTCCATCTTTTCTGTAAACAACCAGAAATCCAAGAAATATTAGAAAACCAGAAATCCAGAAAGAATGAGTGTTTGAACTCTTTTTCTAACTCCATGAGGCCCAACATTAGAAATAGTTCTTTGAATCTGGCCTCAGCAAGCGGTTTGGTGAAGATGCCTGCAAGCTGATCTTCTGTGCATATATATTGAACATCGATATCATTTTTCTCTTGATGATCTCTTATGAAATGATGTCGAATATCGATGTGCTTTGTCCTGGAGTGATGAACAGGATTCTTCGTGATGCACCTAGCACTGTTGTTGTCGCAGTAGATTGGCACGCATTCTGAAGGAATGTCATAATCTTGTAGTTGCTGCCGAATCCATAATACTTGAGCACAACAACTTGCGGCTGCTACATATTCAGCTTTTGTTGTAGACGTCGCCACCGAGTGTTGCTTCTTGCTAAACCAGCTTGTGAGCTTGTGTCCTAGGAATTGGCTGGTGCCACTCGTGCTTTTCCGATCAATCTTACATCCTCCAAAGTTTGAGTCTGAATATCTGCTGAGTGCTAGCCCATCAGACCTTGGATACCAAATTCCTAGACCTTCTGTGCACTTGAGGTATCGGATTATCCGCTTAGCAGTCTCCAGATGTGACTTTTTGGGATTTGCTTGTAATCTCGCGCAAACTCCTACAGCATAGGAAATATCTGGCCTTCTAGCTGGTAGATAAAGCAAAGAACCGATAATACCTCTATAAAGCGTAGGATTCACAGCTTCCCCTCCTTCATCAAGGGCAATTTGGCAGCTCGTGCTCATAGGAATCCTTAAGCTCTTTGTTTTTTTTGGGTAATACTTAGCAATGAGATCTCTTGTGTATTTCCTCTGATGTATGAAGATCCCTTCACTTGATTGCTGAACTTGGAGTCCGAGAAAGTAAGACATCTTTCCCATCATACTCATCTGGAAGTTACTCTGCATTAGCTCAGAAAACTTGTCACATAAGGTTAGATTCTTAGAGCCAAAAATAATGTCATCGACATATATTTGCACAAGTAATATACTTCCTTCGTCCTTAATTCGAAAGAGAGTTTGATCAATCTTCCCTTTCTTGAAACCATTGTCCAGCAGAAACTTGGACAAAGTTCTATACCATGCCCGTGGTGCCTGCTTCAAACCATATAAGGCTTTCCTGAGCCTATAGACTTGGTTTCCTTGTTCGAAGCCCTGTGATTGCTCAACATATACCTCTTCCTTGATCTCACCGTTAACAAAAGCACTTTTCACGTCCATCTGCAAGACTGAAAATTCATTATGTGCAGCATATGCAAGAAATAACCTTATTGCTTCCAGTCGGGCTACTGGAGCAAATTTTTCATCATAATCGATTCCCTCATATTATCTGTATCCTTTGGTAACTAGACGTGCTTTATTTCTGATGACCACTCCTGATTCATCCTTCTTATTCTTGAAGACCCACTTCGTTCCAATGACGCTTTGATGCTTGGATCTATCTACTAGATCCCAGACTTGATTGTGCGTGAATTCAGCAAGCTCCTCCTGCATAGCATTCACCCAATCTGTAGATTGTAATGCGTCTTCAATCTTTGTAGGTTCTTCATGTGATATGTAGCATGCTAGCATTGCATTTCCTTGTCTTGTCCTTATTGGATCGTTGATGTCGTCAATGATAGCATCTAGAGGATGATCACGTAGCCATCTTGGTTTTGGGTTGCTGGGTGCTGGTGTTTTAATGCTTGCATCGTCTGCTGGATTGTTGTCTGCTAGATCATTTTCCTCAGCAATCACCTGAGGTTCAGCATTTTGTATCTCAGCATTCTGAATCTCAGCATCTTGAATCTCAGCATTCTCCTGAGGTCCATTATTGATATCCAAATGCTCAGCATCGTCCTTGGCAATATCCTCAGCAGCGCCCAATCCTTCTTCACCATCTTGTGCTAGATTTGGGATTTCTTCATCATCTTCATCGATTGATCCCATAATTTCCAAATTATCATTAAGATAAATTTGTTTGGAGGCCTCAGCATGATCGTTAGCATCACTAGCCGCTTCAGCAGTTTGGTCACCTGCTGAGTGCGTCTGTGTTGGATTACAATCATTCATCGACTTAGTCGAATCAATCTGCATATTTTTGAAAGAATTCAAGCTAGATTGACCATGGACATCATTAGTCTCATGATTGTCATCCTTTTGCTCTCTTATAATCCTGCGCACTAAAGTAGACTCATCAAAAATAACATTGCATGTTATTTCCACAACTTGAGTCGTCTTGTTTAACACTCTATAACCTTTGTGAGAAGGATGTCCATATCCAAGGAGCACACCTTCATCAGACTTAGGCGAGAAAGTGTTAAGCTTTGACTTCCGTTATTATGAATATAACATGTCAAACCAAAAGCACGAAGATGAGTTAGAGAAGGCTTACGACCATTATACACTTCGTATGGAGTTTTGTTGAATCTCCCATTGATCGCACTCCTGTTTTGAGTGTAGCAGGAAGTCATGACTGCTTCGCCCCAATACTTCCCACTCAGCTTAGAGTCGGCTAGCATCGACCGCACTGCTTCTTTTAAGGTCCTATTCCTTTTCTCTGCTAGCCCATTATGCTGGGGAGTTCTAGCAGTGGATTTCTCGTGCCTGATTCCAGCTTCGGAGCAAAAATCCATTAGGATGCTGTTGCAAAACTCTATCCCGTTGTCTGATCTTATCCTCTTAACGGTGACTTCTTTGCTATTTTGCTCCTTTAGGATCAGCTCTGGTAGGATGAGTTTTACTTCATCATTTGTCCTTAGCAGTCTGACCCACGTAAACCTGGAGAAATCATCAACAACCACAAGAGTGTAAATCTTTTTACTTACAGTGGCTAGAGTGACTGGGCCAAATAGATCCATGTGCAATAGCTTAAGGATTCTCTCAGAAGTGGCCTTCCCAGATTTGTTTTGAAGGATGCCTTCGTTTGTTTCCCTTGCTGGCAAGCTTTGCATATGCCTTTCTTTCTGAAGGTCTCCTCAGGCAATCCCACGACAAGTTTGTGCTTGGCTAGGTAGTTGATGGTCTTGAAGTTCAAATGAGTAAACCTTTTGTGCCATAGCCAGTTTGTTTCTTCCTTGTTGAATGCTACGAAGCAGGAATGCTATTGGCCGCTTTGCCAATCAACAATATATAGGCCACCCTTGCGGATACCTCTTAGCTTCACTTCACCTGTAGCATTGTCAACAATTTCACACCCAGTGTTAATGAAAGAAACATTGTACCCATTTTCGCTCACTTGGCTGATGCTCAGAAGATTGTGTTTGAGGTTGGTGATGAGAGCAACGTTGATGATCCTTATTCCATTTTGCTCGATGCATCCTCTCCCAATCACTCTTCCTTTGCTATTATTACCAAACATGACTGTTGGGCCATGAACTCTTTGAAGTTCTGAAAATAATTCTTCTCGCCCCGTCATGTGTGCTGAGCAGCCACTATCTAGGATCCACTCATTTGACATGCTTGATGTCTTAGCTCTTCGACCCTGTTCCTGCAAAAAAAAAATCAACAAGTTTGTTTAGGTATCCGCTTAGCATTGGGTCCTGCAGGATTAGCATTGGTCATGGTTCCTTTTGGAACCCACATCTTAGTGATCTTCAAGATTTTCTTCTTGACATCACTTTTAGCAACCTTCTCCGCCTTAGTTGGATAAACAAGTTTTGCATAATTTGAACGAGGTGGAGTAGTGTGCCTAGCCGTCATAGTCCTTTTAAAAGGAAAACGATTGGACTCAGGCCTCACATAGGTGTTCCTCCAATGTGGTGTGAACAGCTGATACGGTGGTCTTACAACATGGTATTCAACCTGCTTGCCCCTATTGAAGGTAGGATTTTCTGTCCTAACATTGGATGCACAATGCTCAGCATTCATCCTAAACACTGCTGAGTGTGGCTTAGCATGCATTCTCTGGGTCCTCTCCTGAGATCAAGGAGATGCATTCTTTTTAAGCCAGTCCTTTTGCTTAGCATTTGATGACTCAGCAGTTGTCTTTTCCTTACCTTTTTCTTTAGCATTGAATTTTCCAGCAGAAACGAATGTAATCTTTTTCTGCTTAGAAGATTCAGCCTTTCCAATCAAAACCTGCTCAGAGGTTTCTCTCACGTCTGCAACACATCCAAGCCCCACTCCAGATCTATCAGAATGATTTCTCTGTTGGCTAACAATGGCATTTAGAACTGCTTTGCTTGTTGTGTAAGCACAAATGCAATCCTTATTACTTTTATTGTTCAAAACTAGATTCTCCTTTTCAATATTTTGAAAGTTTTCAGCAAGTTTGGAGTAATCAGCTTTGAGTTTTAAAAATTCCTCACCATCAGACCTTAGTCTTTCGACTTCCTCGGTCAGAGATATAACTTTGATTTTCAGTGAGGTGTTTTCTTCCACAATAGCATCTTTCAAAGCGTACATTTTTTAAAATTCTAATGAGAGCTTATTAAGATAATCATCCTTGGAATCTAAAGAAGAAGAATTCTCCGATTGATGCATGATTGTTGAATTTGAAATGCCAATAGGGTTTACCTTTTGAGCATCAACTGCTAGAGCCGACTCAGCAATTTACTCATCTTCAGCATCCAGATTATCAACGATATTTGCCATTAGGACCAGTATGGCCTCTTCATCATCCTCTCATGAGGAGTAATATTCCTCTTCATTGTCAGGAATATCGGGCACTTTTGTCCTGGTCAACAGTGCTCTGGTGACTGCTCTCCTCTCAAACCTTTGTTTGAGACGCTCTCTTTCTTCTTTGCTCACCCTAGGACATTCATGCTTTAGGTGGTCTGGCGAGTTGCATTCAAAGCACGTCCTTGGCTTCCTTTCTGCTGGTTGAAAGGATGGTGTGAGCTTAGCTTCTTCAGCTTCCTTTTCTGCTTTTGCTTCCAGCATGAGCTTTTGAAGCTTTCTCATTTGCTCTTCAAGCTCACTGATCTTGAGATCTTCTTGCTTTGAGCTTGAGGTTGAAGCAACCTCCTTTGCTGGTGAAGCTCGTGCAGATCTTTCATTGTTGTGGAAGGGCTTCCTTGGCTTCCATCTTCCAGCAACTTTCTTAGCAAAGTATCCTAAGTCTTCCGAGTTTACAACATTTGTTGACGAAGTTTGAACCACAGCTGCTTCATTCTTTTTGGATTGCTGTATGATAAACTCGTGAGTTTTAAGTTGAGCGAATAGCTTAGATGTAGTCATTTTGTTGAGGTCTCTCTCGCTCATGCTCGTCATTTTCACGAACCAATCGCTCCTTGGAAAGAGTTTGGAAATGATTTTATTATTCATTTCTCCATTGTCATAGGTCTTTCCAAGTTCCTGAGCTCTCCCACGATGGTATTGAATCTTTCTTTCATCACTTGAATGGTTTTACCTGCATGCATTGAGAAAGATTCATATTTGTCAATGTTTACCTGGAGTTTATTTCTTTTCATTTGTTCTGTCTCCTATGAAGATGCACACACATAGTCCCACATCTCCTTAGCTGTGTCAAAGTTTAGAGCTTCGTCTGCCATCAACGGAGGCAAACAGTCAAGAATCAACTTCTTTGCAAGAAACTCCAGCTGAGCTCTCTTCTTAGCCTCTACCGTCCATTCGTCGAATTTCTTCTCGACCATTTGTGGTTGCCCCTCAACAGGTGCACCGGCGAAGATATTGGCCTACATTATCTTAATGGGCCCTTTAGCAAGGACGTCCACCGTCTCCAGATGTATACTTTGAAGTTGGATGGTGGCTAGTTTTTGCCATGAGTTGAATTTCTCCTTGTTATATTTTGGGAGGGTGTGATTCATCGTGACAAGCTCGATGTTCCTGAGCTAAACAAAAGAACAGTGCAAGGAAAATACAGATCTGGTCAAAAGCGACTCAGAAGCAGTTAGTCTGTTAAGACCTCCTGCTCTGATACCACTTGTTGGTCCCTGATCAGAGTCGTGTTAAGCAGCGGAAGACTATTTAACAAATGCAGCGGAATGTTTCAAGTTATCTTGCACTTAGTTCCTTTTAAAATGTTTAGCTTAAAGTTGGAGTTAAGATTGTTTCAGATATACACTAGCAACTTGAGTTTGCTAGGTTTTAAATCAATGGTAGAAATAATAAAACAGTAACAAAGACACAGGATTTATAGTGGTTCGATCCTTAAGATCTACGTCCACTCCTCAGTCAAACATTGAGAATTTCACTAAAATGATATATGAAAGTACAAGGATTCATCGGTCACTTGTAGCAGGTGGTGAGCTTTCGAGCCAGCCACTACAAAGCTATCTTTCGTCACTTTATCTTTTGACAGCTGCGGATAAGTCAGGGGCGACACCTTCGTAAAACTTATCCTCACTGTAATGGAAGCTTTTAAGTTCCTTCCTGAACTCTTCTGTGTGATTTTGGCAACAGCCCGTCTTAGTCAATCTCTTTTCAGAGATGTGACTGCTGGATGCTTCCTAGGATGGAAGTTATCCCAATGATTGATTCTTGAACAAAGTCAAGGAATCTCTTCTTGAATGCAGTGTTAGATATTCGATGTTTGACACTTTTGTTGAGAGCTTGAAATTCTTCTTGTCTCTTTAAAGTGCTCTCAACTGACTACTCTTTCGCTTTGCTTTGCTTGTAAAAATTATCTCTCAATAATTGTCTTTTTGCGAATCGTAGAAGCAGTTCTTTTCTCTCTTGAGCAGTTGTAGTCTCTCTTGTTTGGACTTCTCTTTTATATCTGGAGATTAAAACTTTTGAATATCCAGACCCGCTAGACACACCGTTTTCTTTGTCCAATAGAGCGTCTACTTTTTCCGTCCTTTCCGGCTTGGTACAGTGCTTTTCACCTACTTCGGGAAAGCTATGCGTCCTTTGGTGTACCATTTGTCAGAACGGGAGTCTTAGCAGAAGTTGTTGGATATTTCCTTGCTTAGCATTCTTTCGGAGAATGCTGGGATCACTCTGCTAAATCCTTAGACTTTTTGACTGCTGAGATCTTCTAGCAGTCTGTCTTTGTATCCAACTGCTGACTTCTAAGCAGTTGCGTATTCAGCACTTTGAGTGTTGATTCCTGATTGCTACAACTTCTAGTAATCTCCTGAGTATTAGTGAATGCTGACTCCTTCAGCATTCTGCTATCTTTTTACTTCTGACTGCTGAGCAAGTATTCATAGCAGTCGTTTTTTTCAGCATATGACTACCAACTCCTTAGCAGTCATTCTTCTCAGCACTTGACTACTTCCTCCTTAACAGTCATTTCTGTCTGCTGACGTCTCTAGCAGCCAACATCTTCCTGACTGCTGAGAACATTCCTAGCATCCATAATCTTTCGTAGTTGCTTGGAATCTGATTTTCTTTGTTTCAATTGCTGAATCCTTCAGCAATCTAGTTGAAAGACTGCCACAGAAGAACTTCCAAAAGGAAGGAGTCTGTAAAGCCTGCCAGCTTGGGAAATAGACAAGAGCCTCATTCAAGAACAGACCAGTTACAGCAAGCACAGACCGAATCTTGGAACTGCTCCATATAGATTTGTTTGGTCCAGTTACCCCACCCACAATTGGAGGAAGAAAGTATACATTAGTAGTTGTTGATGACTAATCAAGATATACGTGGATGATGCTGCACAAATCCAAAGACAAAGTCAAAATTCAGTTGCCAGAACTGATTACCCGTGTTCAAAATGACAAAAGAGTGACAGTTTAGAGGATAAGGTCCGACAATAGAACATAATTTTGCAATGGACCTCTCATGGACTTCTGCGCTGAAATTGGAATCGGGCATGAGAAGTCTACTCCAAGAACTCCTCAGCAGAATGGCCTTGCTGAGCGGAGGAATAGAACACTCAAAGAAGCAGTGAGGACCATGATGGCCAAGACCGACCTTGGAAAAAAAATTTTGGGGAGAAGCCTTGATGACAGCATGCAACATGCAGAATCGAAGTGCATTCAATACGCGACTGCACAAGACTCCATATGAGATCTACAATGTTCGTAAGCCTTCTATAGCTCATCTTCGTGCTTTCGGTTCTCCATGTTATATTCACAATAATGGGAAGTCTATATTGAATACCTTCAGCCCTAAGGCTGATGAAGGAGTGTTCCTTGGGTACGGACATCCTTCATATAAGGGATATAGGGTATTCAATATGACAACCCTGCTTGTGGAAATAACATGTCATGTTGTTTTGATGAAGCTACTCTAGTGCACAGGACACCTCAAGAACTGGGTATGGAAAATCATGAGATCAAGGATGTCAATGAGGAACCTAGAACTGATCTTGATCATAATCATTTTGTTCCTCTGACTAGATCTATGAATGATGTTTCTGAGACTCCAGTTACCTCGACTGGAACCCAAACAGTTGAGAGGGCCGATGTTGCCAATGTCATTGTTGAGGCCTTAAAATCC
Source organism: Plectranthus barbatus (assembly GCA_026898455.1). NCBI lineage: Eukaryota > Viridiplantae > Streptophyta > Magnoliopsida > Lamiales > Lamiaceae > Plectranthus > Plectranthus barbatus. The sequence continues at coordinate 21,546 of JAPKLW010001184.1, forward strand.
TTAAATGAGGATACTCAAATGGAAGAGAAGCCCCTTATAAACCATGAAATGCCTATGGAAATAGAGGAACCTGTAGCCACAGAAGCCATTCCCAAGGAGAATGAGGAAGTAGTTGCTGCAGACAATAAAACCCCCCGGAAGTACCCCCCCAAGTACTACCTGATGTTCCAGAAACTCTTCCAGAAGCGCCCAAAGCTGTGAAGAAGCCTAGCTGGTTGAAAGATCATCCCATAGATGCAATCCTGGATGATATTGAGAATCCAAAACGGACGAGACAAGGAAGTGCCTTGATGACTTGCTTCATATCTCAGATCGAGCCAGTGAAGATCAGAGAAGCACTTTAATCTACCGACTGGATTAATGCAATGCAAGAAGAACTAGGAGAGTTCGCTCGCAACAATGTGTGGTATCTAGTGGATCGACCTACACATCAGTCCGTGATTGGTACTAAGTGGGTCTTCAAGAATAAAAGAGATGAGACCGGTACCATTGTTCAAAATAAAGCAAGATTGGTTGCTAAGGGGTACACACAATGCGAAGGGATAGACTTCGATGAGACATTCGCACCAGTTGCCAGACTGGAAGCTGTTCATCTATTCTTGGCATATGTAGCTTATCACAACTTCACAGTTCTTCAAATGGATGTGAAGAGTGTCTTCTTTAATGGCTAATTTAAGGAAGAGGTCTACGTCGAATAGCCCCCAGGTTTCAAGCAAGGAAACCAAGTCTACAAGCTAAGGAAAGCTTTGTATGGTTTGAAGCAAGCACCTAGATCACGGTATGAAACTCTCTCTCAGTTTCTGCTCAAGAATGGATTTCAGAAGGGTGCAATCGACCGAACCCTGTTCAAGATAAAGGATGGAGAGGACATCCTACTTGTTCAAATCTATGTAGACGACATCATCTTCGGCAGCAAAAACACCAAGTTATGTGAAATGTTTGCCCAGTTGATGCAGAACAAATTTCAGATGAGTATGATGGGCAAAATGACATACTTCCTTGGATTGCAAGTCGATAAGTCTGACGAAGGGATTTTCATAAGTCAGAAGAAGTACACTCAAACTTGATCAACAAGTTTTGTCCTGAGAAGACTAATTCCTTAAGGATTCCCCTGACCACCAGTTCTCAGATCACTCTTGATGAAGAAGAAGAACCTATCGATCCAACTACTTATAGAGGGATTATTGGGTCACTATTGTATCTAACTGCCAGTAGACCCGATATATCTTATGCTGTGGGAGTATGTGCAAGATTCCAGGCGAATCCTAAGAAGTCGCACATGGAAGCATCTAAGAGGATCGTGAGATAGCTGAAGAAGATTGAGTCTTTAGGAATTTGGTATCCCAAAACTGATGGAACCATGCTAAATGGATTCTCTGATTTAAATTTTGGAGGCTGCAGAATTGATAGAAAGAACACAAGTGGAGCCTGTCAGTTTTTAGGACACAAACTAATCAGCTGGTTTAGCAAGAAGCAACATTCGGTGGCTACGTCAACCACTGAGGCCGAATATGTTGCAGCGGCCAATTGTTGTGATCAAGTGCTATGGATAAAGCAGCAACTTAAGGATTATGGCATAGAAATTGGATGTGTACCTATTTATTGCGACAACAACAGTGTTGTCAGCATTTCGAAGAATCCAATTTTACACTCCAGGACGAAGCACATTGATATTCGTCATCATTTCATCCAAGATCACATTGAGAAAGAAGATGTCTCGGTGGAATACATTAGGACAGAGGACAAGTTAGCGGATATCTTTACCAAGCCGCTACCTGAGGCTCGATTCAAGGAGTTGTGCATCAAACTAGGTCTTCTAGAGTTTGATGAAATCTTAGGAGAAAAAGATAATTGCAGATCGGTGCAATTATGTTAAACTGAGTTTGCAAAACTGTTAGCTTATTAATTAAGTCAGTTGCAGTCTATTGTTCAGACAGTTTGCTTATCAGCAAATGCAAAAAGGAGAAATACTTTCATTCATCAGAAAAAGAGGATGATACAACGTCCAAGCAAAACAAAAGGAATCTACATCTATAACAAGCGGGTGGATATACATCTTGATGGATAGTAGTCGATGGCAACCAGGTTCGGCCTAACTTCAGTAAAGAGGGGGACCCTCTTCTCAATGAGCCAACTTAGTTGCATGCCGTATGGGATGGTGACCTCAAGCGGATTCCGAAAGGCCATCATCAGGCGATCAAAGATGAAAGCTGCCCAGTCTAATTCAACCTGGTCCTCAAATGCCATCATTGCTTTCCAGTCTAGCTGTGAAAAGTCTATCTCCAGAGGAGTGTTGCAAACCACCATATGGTTAATAATGTCAAAAGTTGCTCTATAGCGCGGCTTGAGGAACTCGCTAGTCACAGTTGGATGGAACCCGATTTCTACTACTCTCCACTGCTGTCATGCTGACCACTCAGGCGCCGTGTCATCCTTGAGATAGTCCCTGACCGGGATGCTGTTGTGTCTAAGGCCGAATCCAACAGCGAGATAGTCAGCAGACAGAAAGAACTCCTCCCCATTAAGATTGAAGTAGATCTCTTTCTCTGTGATAGTGTTATTGTAGGCGAGCACCTTCAATAAATCTTTGTGGAAGGAATGGGGTTCCTTGATTACAAAGGATTCAAGTCCGTAGGTCTGCAATTTTTCCATCACCTCATCATAGACGACATGAGTTTTCCAGTTTTGACGTTTGAACCATATAAATCCAGAATTTTATTCATTTGGATGGAGATCCTCGCAATTTCTTCCACAATGATAGGTGGAGAACCCATTTCATTCACAGATAATGCTAGGAGCAATGAAGTAAATGCTGATATGAGGAGACATGTACTGCTTTGTGAAAAAGGTATTTATAGGAGATTTCTGTGCGGCGATTGGAAAGGTGGCAAATCAACTTAATGAAGGATGCGACTCCTTGAAGCCTAGAGCCAAGAGCCAATGAGTCGAAATTGAATGCCAACTACTGTGTCACACCAATCCTGAATGGACATGAAGGCAAAGAAGACATAAGGCTAAGGGTGTAGCCTCAGTGTTTAGCCAAATCATGGACGTATGGTAATGATCTCACAGATCTCATGATTAATTCCTTAGAAAAGGTTCAGACAGTGAGAGTTCAAAAAACTGCGCCATGGTAAACTGTATGACATGTACAGTTAAGAAAGCTGCGTTATTAGGAATTGACTCAAGATTGGAAAGATGAAACATTTTGACTTCATTCATAAGAGAGAGTACATTACATCAACAGAAAATTCAAAGAAATGTACAAAAGAAGTTTCTAGAAGAAGATGATTTTCGATCAGCGAGGGAGACGATGCCTCGGAGGATAGAAGTCGGAGTCCTTGATGTTGGTCCAACCTTGAACAAGGGACGGAATCTCCTGCTCCAGAAGCCAGCTCAGTTGCATCCCGTAGGTAACTGGGATGTCAGGGAGAATTTCGAAGGCTTCTCGGACCTGGTTGAATACATAGGAGGCCCAGTCGACCTCCTCCTCCTATTCAACAAAGGCTATCATAGCCTTCCAAACTGGAGGAGAAGAGTCCTTGTCCGATAAAGGATTGCCAATGATCATGTGATTAATGATGTTGAATTTCAGGCGATAATGGGGCTTCAGCCAATTTGATGAGAAATCGACATCAACATCCCTCCATCTCTGCCAAGCACACCATTTGGGTACCGTTTTATGCTTAAAGCAGTCCATGACTGGTGTACTACCATGAGGGAGCCAAAAATAGATGAGGAAGGACTCAGGAGACCAGCAAATTGGATGGCCGTTGATGTTGCCAAAGATCTCGTTTTCCTCTGAAATATAGCTGTTGAGGGCGAACATCTTCAGCATATCCTCTTGGAATTTGAAAGGTTTTCGGGTCACAAACTTTTCAAGACCATTTGCATCCAAACCCTCCATTACTGCGCCGAACACCCGATGATTAGTCCAATATTGGACATCCAATCAACCCTTATTAAGGATCTTGTTGCACTCGATGGAGATATCACCCACAGAAGTCATATTATTTGATGAAGTAAACTGAAGATTATTACTCAAAGATTTGAGAGATAGTTGTTTGTGTGATTATCAATATCTTAAAGAAGCAGGATCTATAGATGAAATCATGCGACGTTGAGGCAATATCAATCCACTTAAATGCAAGAATCGATGATCAATGAAGATACAACGCTCCACGATTCAGCTTCAGAATCTGAGAAGTCAACATTGAATGCTTGACAACTACCGTGTGCGAGTCAAATTTGGACATGTGTTCAACAGTTTGGAAGGTAACAGATGCATGTCAGGGAGCTGTCAAATGATGGAAATTATGAAAATTCAATTTGCACAGAAGATCTTAAAAATAAAGGGAGAACCATTCCTTGATGACAAAAGAAGGCGGAGACAGTCGGCAGTCAAGGATGATTGGAAGAAGTCAACATCAACTCATGGGATAGTAATCTGATGCAACCAGATTCAGGATGTTGTAGTCCCTAAGAATTGGGATCCGCTTCTCCAGAAGTCAGTTGAGCTGAAGAAATTACATAAATAAAACTGTTATCGGTCGTACGTGCGAAATTTGAATTGAAGGGAAGTCGGCTGAAAGCCACATTTAATACTGGCCTGAGTCATGGCAAGTCATACGGAGCCATGTCGCCTCACCCAAGCACATTTTGGATGCCACGATAGGATGGAAACAGACACAATCTACATCAGCCTTAAGTGCAAACCGTTGATCGAATAAAGTGGGTTATCATCCTAGCCGTGGATTCCAATCGATCAAAACCCCACTAAACCCTATCGATCATCATCTTCCAAAATTATCTTCCACAATCGATCATCATTTATACCCTCAATCACTTACATTGCTCTCAATTACCATGGGTAAAAAGCGGCAAGCTCACAAAGATGAAAGTTCCAGCACTTCCAACAACATCGAGCCGGTTACCGTCACGGAAGAGATGCCGCATGTCGATCTGGTCTGAATCATGAAAGACATTGTTCTATCCTATGGAATCGACAAAAAGTATCTTAGGGCATTGCAAGTTACTAAAGAAAAGATTTTGAACTGGAGAGAAATTGGGTCAATCTCTACAGACGAAGAGATCATCAAGGAGCTAGTCAAGAAACTCACTAAAGAAAATCTGTTACAATTTCTGACAGCATCCCCCAGAAGATTTAAACCCCATCGCGTTGCTGAGTTCTACGAGCACATAGTAATTGACAAGGATCAAAGATTCTTCACGACGAAGGTCATGCAGAAAGATATAAGGGTCGATCCTGATCATATCGCCGAACACCTTCATCTACCCAAAACTGATGTTCATATTGCCAGTTATCTAGAGGAAGACAAAGAATCGAGGAAGAAGCATTGGAATATGTGGAAGAAGGATGACATAAAAGGACCTTTCAAGAATGCGACAAAGGTCTCCGAGTTGAAGCCTTTTTATAAAATTCTCAGCGAGATTGCCCTTCGGATGATTTACTGCGGCGTTGGATCTTTCTCCAAACTGAGCCAGCCAAAATACGCCTTGATAATGGCTCTCGATGATTGCCCAGGTGGAAATTGGGCTGAGTACATCTTCGAGCGACTATTGGAGAATGCAAAGAAGAACGATGTCATTGAAGAAAAGGGAAAGTTCACTTCAAATGTCAGTTTAGGCTTAAAGGTCAGCTACCTTATAGAAGGGTTGCTAAGTTGCTAAAGAAGGCGAAGATCTTGTGCCATCAGATTTCATCCCACCTAAGGATCCAGTCTACATCTTACTCCAAGGAGGTAATGGAGATGATAGTGGAAACGATGGTGATGATGAAGGAGAGGACATTTTTGACAAGAAGACGATGGATATTATGATAGAAGACAACTTTCTTACCATTCAACTAGCTAAAACTGCCGCAGGTGCCAAGAAGCCGAGAAAAGTTGGCACCTCAGGTTCAACAAAGAAGCCCAAGGAAACTACTTCCTCAGTTCCAGGCAAGAAAATAGAGCTTATAGACCTAACGAGCGAAGAACGTAAGACAAGGAGGAAGAAAGACAAAAAGCGAGCGCAGATGAAAACCATTCTCAAAGGAGAATTGTTGCGTGTCGAGAAAGGAAAAGAAAGAACCGCTGAAGAACAAACTACCAAGAAAAGGAGGGGAGCTGGTTTCGAACTATCCATGTTCACTGCAAAGAAGAAACTCTATTTTGTTGAACCTCATGAAGATGTTGGTCAATCTTCCAGACCAAAAAAGCAAATTTTGAATCCAGACATCATGTCTGATGAAGCATTTGAACGCCTGCAGCTTGACGCTCTTAATATTCATTCAACGAATGAGCAAGCGGATTTTGAGAAAATGTTTTGCAACTCATCAGATTCGGAGAAGATCACATCACAAAGGCCAGTATATCCTGAAGATGGCCACACAGCATCAGAATCAAGCGATGAAGAGGTCTTCACTCAAACAGTTGAAAAAGGAGACGGTCCCTTCCTGGATTTAGGGGGAACTGCTCATGGGGATATCTCAACAGAAACTGCTGCTCAAGACAAAGAAGAATCTACTCTAGAGTGCATTCGAGGATGGATATCTAAATGCTAAGCCGCACTAGATACATCACGTCTTGTGCAACTTAAAGCAGCAGTCAAAGCTAAAGAATACAAAATGATTCTATCTCAACTGAAAGAAGCAGAGGAAAGGGAGCTTGAGAGATTGAGAAAAGAAGAGGAAGAGAGGTTGGGAAAAGAAGATGAAGAGGCCCGGGCTCAAGAAATCCTACTCTCTCACGCGATAACTCTTGCAGAAACTACCAAGAAAGCTGTCGAGCTCGTTCATAAACGACGAGTTAAATTACTTCTCAAACAACAGTTTCAGCAGCTATTCCGAATCAAATCTACTTAAGAATATTCTGTCACGAAAGCTCAGAGAATTCGCGAAGAAGAAGAAGAATTTCAAAGATTAAACTGCGAAGCTGAGTAAAGAAGACTTGAGGCAGAACAAAGGAGACAAGAAGAAGAAGCAGCAGCTGAACTGAGAAGGAAAGAAGAAGAAGCAGCAGCTGCTGAAAGCAAAAGAAGAGAAGAAGAGACTGATGCTGAAAAGGCAAGAAATGAGGCAGCAGCAGCAGCAAAGCAAAAAGAGGAAGAGGAAGCAACCAGCAGAGCTCATCTTCAACTAGAGCTATTTACAGCTACATCTCAGAGCCAAATCGGCGGAGACTCTAGAGCACTTGTCACATCTGAAAGAACATTATCTCCCGACCCCATCTCTGTGGCAGCACCTCATCTAACCCCTGATGTCATGAGACAACAGATGAATCAGCAGATCCTTACAATTTTTGATTTTGTCAAAAAGGGGGAAGAAATGAGGAATGAACAAGTGAAGCTGCAGTTGCAGTTGTTGGAGAGACAAAATGAGCAGATCATATTGCAAATGGAGCAAATGCAGCAAGCTAGAGATGATGATAGGAAATTTATGATGGACTTAGCTAAAAGTCTTACCAAGCAAGCGGGACCCTCGACCTCTGCTGCCACTTCAAAACCAAAAGATGCAGACTCTTCAAAGCAAGATAAGGACAAAGACAAGGACAAATCTCAGGCGTAACTGGGTAATTTCTGAACTATCTTGTATCTTCTTTTACCGCAAATTTTAACTTTTCATGTACTTGTAATGATCACATATAATGAAAGGTATAAAACTGTTGGTTTGAAGACAACTGCTCATTGTCTCTTACCTTTATTTTTAGCTGAATTCACAAGTTCCAGTGTGATCAGCATTTCTATCGCTCTAAACTGATTAACGTTAATCGAGAAATATCTCTCCCATTCAGGGGGAAGATCAATTAGAGTAGGTCGAGTATGGAAGAAGCACATTTATGAGTAGTGTTAGATTTTCAAACTTTGTAAACTCAGAGCAACTGCATCTTCTTTTCGACTTAGAAGGTATGGTTTTGACAACATAAAAAAGGGGGAAATTGTTAGGTATTGATATGAAATCCCAACTTTAATCTTGATGTTTTGATGTGTCAAAACTGAATACCTAGGTCTAGAGTCATTACTTCTGTAATCCTTGTATAAGACTATTGAGTTGTAATAGCTAGACATGAAGCATTCAACAAGAGAACTGTGAAGACAGTTCGTGATGTCCTATGTAAGAAAAACTTTGAAGACAGTTTAAGAAGGACCACAAAAAACTGCGAGAGCTATTTAGAGTAATGAGCAATTTTACTAAGCATGCAGTTCTGAACTGCCAATGACAAAACAGTGCTGAAAACTGTGGACACAGTTTTTGTGAACAAATTACAGAAAAATTTTCGAGGGTATCTCACAGTTACAAAACAAGCGAATTCACACAGTTGAGAGCACGTGAAAAATAAGAACTTAAAACAGTCATAAAGAGTCTTGGAATCTCAATGACAAGGAACGCGGAATCAGACAGTTACGACTGGAGTCTAACGTTGTTTGAACCTGAAAAAGCATGGTTGTGTTAAGAAAAAGCAGAGGAGCAGGTTTGAGACAAGAAAAAGTAAGGCCTTAGATTGGACAACATCATCTTTGCTTCTACCGGCTACTTTTCAAAGTCTCGTCTATAAATAGCAGGAGGATAAGAGATAAATATATATAGAGAACACATTCAAGCTTGCCGTAACTCTGCCGATTTTAAAGCTCAAACACATTTAAAGCTCTCAAGTGAGAAAGTGCTACTTTCGTGGTTCATTTATTGAACACGAGGCTTTACTGCTTAACGAATCTTTAGAGATTCACCGTGTGACCTTAGTATACACGAGGATTAAGTCTATTGGCTTAGTCTATTTTCTTGGTGTTCTTACTTTTTGAAGTTAGAACGCAGCAGCCTTATTCTCTAAGGAGAAGAAGGTTATCACAGGCTTCTGCCAACCTCTGTACGTTCTGGGAAGAACTCAACCATCCACCCACCGGAGAAGGAGAAGGGAGGTTTGTCCTCAATCCATTTCCGACGACTGCCAGTTCTGAGAAGACTTCATGGTATCACCTGGCTTCGAGGAACTGAAGAAGACGTGAAGAACAACTACCTGGGTGAGTGATCCAGTTTGCTGTGGAGGGTGGCTTCTACAACATTTGGCTATAAATTGTGAGGATTGTATCTTCCTTACTTAGTGAATTTTCTGGATTAATTTCCGAAGAGTGGACATAGGACTTAAGGCTCCGAACCACTGTAAATATCCTGCATCGTTTACAGTTTTTATTTACTTTACGCACAATACAATTTTTAATTGTTATTTGAAACCTTCAACCTTTCTCTGAAAGTGTTGATGTGTATAACTGTTGATTGCATATAACTGTAAACTGGTTACCTACTTGCTCGCTAACAAAAACTATCGTTTTAAAAATGTTACTTAAAACTGAGTAGTAAGCTTGAAAACTGAACCGTCTGTGTTTAAGAGTGCAAATAACTGTCTTTATACTTCCGCTGCTTATTATACACACTCTGATATGGGACCAACAAGTGGTATCAGAGCAGGTCGGTCTTTCAAGACTTTCCTGTTTTGAGTCACTTAAGACCAGATCTGTACTTCCTTGCACTCTTAATTGTTTGTTAAATGTGATTAGCGAGCAGGTTATATTAGGATAATGATGAATTTTCCAAGCCTTCCTAAGTACAACCCAGAGAAGTTCGAGGTATGGAAGAAGAGATGTCTCATCCAACTAAGAGCACAACATCCAAAGATGGAAGAAGTTTTGAGGAACGAACCTCTGAAGATCCAGAAGATCAGTATTCCGGTTGGACCACAAGATGACCAAGGTGGTGGTGTCCATATGGTAGATAAGCCACAGGAAGAATGGACACTCGAAGACAGTAAACGCCATCAGCTGGATCCTATCTCTCAAGAGATGATTATGCAATCTCTCCCAGAATCTCTTATGGACAAAGCCATATAGAACAACAGTGCAAAAGAGTTATGTGACTGGATCAACGAGATTACCAGGGAAACAGAAGCTATGAGGCGCAACAAGAAACAAATGTGGGTCGACAAATATGAATCCTTCCAGATGCTGCTTGGCAAAACGATCAAATCGATGGAAGCAAGATTTAATGCCATTGTCAGCGAAATGAAAAATCTTGGAAGAGAAGAAAAGGTGGCTGACATAAACGCCAAAATTCTTTCAAGAATGCCGAAGGAAGATTGGTTTGTAAAAACCACTAGTTTGAAGACCATGGATCTCTCGAAGATTTCAACCAAAGAGCTGTTCGCCAAACTTCAAGCCCATGAATGGGATATTCATATGGTGAACAAGAATGAAGCTGTTAGAACCCCGAATTCAGCAGCTGATAGTGATGCAGCATTTTTCGTAAAGAGAGACTTCCAAAGACGACCAAAGAGGCCATTTCAGTTCGAGAAAAATGCCTATCAATCCTCACCAGCGAAGGATACCTCCACCTCTATTCAGAAGAAGGAAATTGAACTATCAGTTGCCAAACTGGAGGATTAGATGAGGAACCTGGCCGTACTCCTCGAGAAGGCCAAAGGAAAAGGGAAGGATGCTCAATCCAGCGAGCAAAGGTTCACAAAGAAAGAGCCACGCACATGCTACGAATGCAACTCTCTAGATCACTTGAAGTATGAATGCCCTCTAGTTTCTCAGGAGGAGAGAGATAGATTGATGAAAGTGTTTGAAAGAAGAGCATCTAAAGCTGTGGCCCAAGCAATGCTCATAAGAACTGAAGTGCCAGACGTGCCAGACCATGATGATGGCTATTACACGTCTGAGGATGAGAATGATGAGGAGGTACTCCTTGCCTCATGGCGGCAATCAATGGAGATGTTACCAACGAAGAAGACATCGCTTCAAACTGTGAAATAGTGGTAACAACTCATCTTCCCTCATCTCTTGCATCTACATGCTTTAAAGAAGACTCTGAATTTTACTTGAAAACATTGTTAAAGAGGTAGAAAAATTCCATGAGATTAAAGATGAATTAGTTAGTGAAAATGCATCACTAAAATTAGAGATTTCAGTTTTGATCGATGAAGTCGCCAAGACGAGGTCAATCAGTGAGGATTTTGAAAAACTCAAGGAAGAGCATTCAAAACTTCTTAAAGATTTTGAAAATATCTCAAAAGAATGTGATTCCTTGAAGAAAATAGAGACTGTTAAATGTGAATGTACTTTTAAACGGAGCTATAGAAAACTAGATGAAATTTTGAATGCTCAAAAATAGTCTTCCGATAAACACGGAATTGGATTCTTTGAACATCAAAATGAAAAGGTTTAGAGCGAACATGCATCCACTTCTAGGACTAAGAAAACATTTTTACGCTCTGTCAAAGCCAAACTTAGTCTAAGTCATATGTTGGAGAAAGGAAATGTAAAATCCAAAGAGCCAGTTAAGCCAAATGTCAAGACAAAATGTTGGTAAAAAACTAGCCCCAAACTGGCACCTCAACAGAATACTAACACAGTTCGTAAACTGTATAACCCAACTGTCGAGAGGAGAAATGACTTTTCTTCAACTTGACAAGCGTAATGTTTCATATGCAAGGAATCCAGTTTTACCAACAAGAACGACTAAGCAACATATGAATGTTGCAAGAAAGTCAGTTCGACAATCGGATAGAGGATAAGATCCGACAATGGAACAAAATTTTGCAATGGACCCCTCATGGACTTCTGCGCTGAAATTGGAATCGGGCATGAGAAGTCTACTCCAAGAACTCCTCAATAGAATGGCCTTGCTGAGCGGATGAATAGAACACTCAAAAAAGCAGTGAGGACCATGATGGCCGAGACCGACCTTGGAAAAAGATTTTGGGGAGAAGCTTTGATGACAGAATGCTACACGCAGAATCAGAGTGCATTCAATACGCGGCTGCTAAATTTCTCATTCAAGGAAAAGAATTCAATTTTCACTTTTGAAAGTTCCTCGTCTGCTGACCTAGATTTTTCAATCTCATTGGTCAAATTAGAAAGCTGAGATTTCAGAGAGGAATTTTCTTTTACTAAAATGTCCTTTAATGCATGAACTTTTGAAAACTCTTTCAGAAAATATTCTACAGTTATCTCATCTGATTCTGAGCAATATGAATCAGCAGTATCATGCATGTTATCAGAAGTAGACGTAATGGACATAGTAGAGTATATTATCTGGTTTCCTGTGGCAGCTAGAGCTGATTCCTCTGTCTGCTCTTCATTGATATCTGCCATGAACACCATGAGAACATCCTCTTCATCTTCGGATAAGTAATTTTCATCGTCATAATCTGGGATGTCTGGTTTTTTTCGTCCTTGTCAACAATGCTTTGGTGACAACTTTTGATGCTCGCCTTACAAACGGCTTCTTAGTCTTTCCCTTTCTTCTGGATCCACTCGTGGACACTCGAACTTTAGATGATCTGGGGAATTACATTCGTAGCATGTTCTTGGCGCTTTCTTGACATTTCTGCTGTCTGCTGGTTGACTTTGCTGGAAATCCTCCTTTTTCCCTTTGGCTTTCATCAGCAGCTTTTGCAGCCTTTTCATCTGTTCTTCCAGTTCGCTGACTTAGCATTTCGCTTCATTGAATTTGGATTCGTTGGTGGAAGGAATATCTTTGTAGAACTGGACTAAGCTGGTCGATCTGAGTGGAATGGCTTCTTTGTTTTCCACTTCTGTCCATCTTTTTTCACGAAGAATGCAGCATCTTCGACTGGTTCTTCAGTGATTACTCCAGCACGAATAGCTTCATGTTTGTTGATCTGTGTGATGTCCCATTCGTGGGCCTTTAGTTGAGCAAAAAATTCTTTGGTGCTGATTGCTGACAGATCTTTCTCCTTTAGACTGGTCACTTTGACGAACCAATCTTCCTTTGGAAGTGATGAGAGAATCTTTGAGTTCATGTCAGGAAGCTCGTACGTTCTTACCAATTTCTTTAACTCAGCTACAATGATATTGAATCTGTTCTCCATGTCCTTGATGGTTTCACTTGGAATCAATCAAAAAGACGAGAGGGAAAATCCTAAATCAACTGCTCAGCAGAGATGTTGGCAGACCAATATCCCTCAGCTGACTACTCAGTAAAGACTTAATTACAAGTCTGCTGAAAATAGACCAGCAAAGTCTAAATATGCAACCAAGCAGATTTTTCCATCTGCTAGGAAGGTTCATACAAATGTTAGCAAGGCTAAGCAATCTGCTGAGATTGCAAGGAAGCCAGCATACACTCCAAGTAGAAGGAACATCTACTTGAGGTCAGAGTCTAAAACAAATCATTTTCAAAAGACAGTGATGGCTCAACACACCACTACACATTCCTTTGCAGATTTCAGTGATTATGTCAAAAGGAACGGAAGGGTAGTGAAACGTGATAACAAACGAAATATCAAAATCACAAAAGTCTGGATTCCCAAAGGAATAATCTAGAGAACTAATCCTGAAGGACCTGTAATTGATCGGGTACCAAAAATATAACTTTTTTGTTTTGCAGGAACAGGGTCCAAGAAGAAGAACTTCAAGAAAACTCAAAGAATGGATCTTAGATAGTGGATGCTCAGGTCACATGACAGGAGATGAAGAAATCTTCACAGAGCTTCACAAGTTCAGAGGAGCTTCAGTCTCATTTGGTGACAACTCCAAGGCTAGAGTAATTGGAAGAGGATGCATCGAGCATAATGGAATGCAAATAATAAATGTTGCCCTCATCGATAACATCAAGCACAATCTACTGAGCATCAGCCAGCTAAGTGAAAATGGATATACTATTTATTTCTTTGACACAGGTTGTGAAGTTGCTGATAGGACCACCGATAAAGTAAAGCTTAGAGGAGTCAAGAAAGGAGGACTCTACGTTGCTGATTGGGAAAGTGGTCAACAAGCATCATGCTTTATAACATTCAGCAAGGAAGAGACAAACTGGCTATGGCACAAAAGGCTAACGCATCTAAACTTGAAGACAATCAATTATATTGCCAAGAATGACATTGTTGCAGGTTTACCTCAAGAAACCTTCAAAAAGGAAGGAATATGCAGAGCCTGTCAACAAGGGAAACAAGTTAAAGCGTCCTTCAAATCCAATCCAGAAAAGGCCACTTCAATTAGAATCCTTGAGCTGCTGCACGTGGATTTATTTGGCCTTGTGACTCCTCCCACTGTAGGTAACAAACAATATACTTTAGTGGTTATTGATGATTATTCCAGGTACACATGGGTGAGGTTACTCAAAAGCAAGGACGTGGTGAAGATTATCCTTCCGGAGCTAATACTCAGAGTTCAAAATGACAAAAAGCTCACGGTAAAAAGGATAAGATCCGACAACAGTACAAAATTCTGTAACGGAGCATTGATGGATTTCTGTGCTGATGCTGGGATAGGACATGAGAGGTCCACTGCAAGAACAACCCAGCAGAATGGCTTGGCAGAAAGAAGAAACAAGACTCTTAAAGAAGTTGTGCGAATAATGCTCGCGGATATAAATTTGAGTCAAAGGCATTGGGGAGAAGCTGTTATGAATGCTTGCTACACATAGAACAGAAGCGGAATAAATCTTCACTTCAACAAGACTCCCTACGAAATATATCATGGTCGTAAGCCTTCCTTAGCTTATCTTCGTGTTTTTGGTTCACCATGTTATATCCATAATAATGGGAAGTCAAAGTTAAGTACTTTTTCTCCTAAAGCTAAGAAGGAGTGCTCCTAGGATATGGGCATCCATCTCACAAAGGATATAGAGTACTTAATAAGACAACCAAACTTGTGGAAATAACATGCAATGTTATTTTTGATGAAGCTACTTTAGTGCGCATGATCATGAGAAGTCAAAGAGATGAGACTCATGAAACCAATGATGTCAATGGATCTTCGGGCCTGAATACTTCTGAAGTTAACTAATTGATCCGACTAGGTTAATGAGTGAATCGTCATCTCTACTGGAGACCTTGACTGATCAGCCGATAGTCAAGATGATCGGTGATGCAACTGGTAATGCTGAGGCCACCATAAATTCTCTCAAAGAGCTTACGTGTCAAAAGGGAACTCAAGGAGATGAAGCCATCAATCAGAATGAGGATACAACTGAAGGTTCCCAGAATGGAGAGAGGATTATTAAAGACAACTCTGCTAAAGACAACCAGGAGCAGACTGCTGAAGACAGAAGTACTACACCAGTAATCCAAAATCCAGCAGATGACATGCCAAAAGACAGTCACTCAGCAGAAGACACCTCAACAAGTGTAGCAGACAGCTTGGAAAACCTATAGCTTGTTGACGTACCAGTCTCAAAAGAACCCATCGGACCAACTGATAAGTTCATTATTTCACTCACTTATCTATATTATTTTTTACTATTTTATATAGTTTTCATAAGTTTATATATATAATTCATGCATGAGTCTATTATATGTGGTTTATGTGGTGTTATGCTTGTCATGGCGCATTTTTGCAAGATTATGGCTTAAATTCAATGGAAAACCGTTCCGAAAGCAGTGACGTGTAAGAGTAGCTGAGAAGAGTTTCTCCACACAAGTAATTCGGGCTATTGGCGCACAATATTGGATAGAGATTTGAGTTATCTTTCCAATGGAACTAGAATCGGGTCAATCGGAGTTCGGGAGTGAAAATTATGGCCAAAACCGTGAGACCGCGCAGATAGGGCAGTTCAACTTCGGCCGACGCGAGAGTCGACATCGACCGAGGTGCAGAACACGCGCGTCGAGCGACGCTGAGCCACCTCGATCGAAGTTGAAGGAAATTTGGCAAAATTTGCTCAAATTTGAATCAAATCGGATTTCCAGCCCTATATATGATAGGATACACACACCCCACTATAAATAGGCCTTAAATTCGAGTTTTATTCATCTATCATTACCAATTCTCACCATATATCATCCTTTATCAAATTTTGGCATCCTTGGAACTTTAGAATCATTCAGCACTCTTTATTTTATTGTAAGTCTTTAATTTCATGCTTTTTAATAATATGTTTCATTTTGGTTTTCTATCTGCGATGAGTGGCTAGAAACCCTAGCGGGTTCTAGGGCAACGATATCAATTTGTGATGCATGTTTAATTGATTAACATTGAATTTCTTGGTTTTGAATTCCTGTTTGAATTATTAGGATTTAGAATTAATCAGATCGAAAGATAGAATTAATTCTAGGTTTATAGTTATTGATTGAAGTACTGAAAAGAGAAAATTAATAACTGGTAAATGAATTCGAATATAATTAACAATCTGTCCTAGGGGAAGATAGTGATTGTAGGGTTAATCTGTGGATTTATGAAAAGTTGATTAGTATTGTGTTTTTGAGGCCGACAATGCATATACATTCACATGCTAGTAACCTAGGCTATAATTGTCTGACTAAGAAGTTATAGTGTATTTTGATTTCCCACCAATGCAAGTTAATTAATTAATATGTATTTTGATTAATAGTTTGCCCTAGGATCTGTGTCCCTTTTATTTCATTTAAAACTCTTTAAATTCCCGTACTATTTTCTTTAAATTCTAAAACTCAAAACCCCTGATTTCTGATAACTCAAACAATAGATTTTAGAATCATGGCTAGTACATGAAGTAATTTTGTTACACAATTCCCCTGGATTCGATAACCTTAGGGTTCCTTATAAATTTATTTGCCGCTGTATCTGCAATTAATCTGTAGAAATTACAGTGATCAAATTGGCGCCGTTGTCGGGGAGTTGTTAGATATTATTTTGTTATTAGTTTATCCTATGATTAGTTGGATTGAGTTTGTATTTTTACTTTATTTTTGTGTGCGTGTGTGCGGGTTTCGTCTCGACTTTGATCAATGCCCCCACGCATCGATCGACGTCAAGAAGTTACGAGCGTCGATCGACACCCTCCTGTGTCGGTCGATGCCAAGCTGATTTTTCCATGTTTTCTTTTTCAGGTGGTGCATGAACACTAGGTCTCAAGGGAAGCCGCTTGAAGCCTTCAACCCAGAGATAGAAACCTCCTACAGGAAAAACAAAAAGGAAGGAAAAGACAAACAACAAGAGATGGAAGAGAATCCTGAAGCACCATTGCAGAATATAACTCCCGAGGAGCAGAGGCAGTTTGTGAATGTGGTACAACAACTGAGAGCACAACTACAAGTAGCCCAGGCTACTCAGGCATAACAAGCTGCAAGACTGGCAAAGTTGAACAACAGGCAGATAGTGGTTCCACAAAGGTCCATCTTGGATCGATTCCTTCCACAGCAAGTGGAGGCCGGATTCAGAGTTGGCATCGATGCCAACAACTTTGAGCATCGTACAAGCCTTATTCAGATGGTGCAGCAAAATCAGTTTGCGGGGAGAGCTGTAGAAGATCCATATGCCCACCTCAACCAGTTTATTGAGGTGTGTGATACTGTGAAGCAGAATGGAGTACACTAGGATGTAATTAGAATGAGACTGTTCTCGTTCTCACTCAGAGACGAGGCGCAGTCTTGGTTTGCTGGATTGGATATGAGTTTGATAGAGACATGGGGGGAGCTTCGATCAGAATTCCTCACCAACTACTTCCCGCCGACCCTGCTGCTGAAAAGGAAAGCTGCCATCACCCATTTCAAACAAATGTATGATGAATCACTACATGAGGCCAGGAAGAGGTACAAGGAGCTCTTACGGCTCTATCCTGGGCATGGAATTGATTTAGAGATGCATGTCTGTCATTTCTATGAAGAGCTGACTCCACACATGAAGGAGTTGGTTGATGCATCTGCTGGTGGAATCCTAATGAAGAAGAGTGGAGCCAAGGGAATGAGACTCCGGGCGGATATGGCTCTGAATAGCCATCAGTGGCCTACCGAGAGGCAGCTATCAGTCACTATAGTTAAGACAAAGCCAGAATTCGACGTGGTTGCTGAAGTGAAGAAGCTCCGGGAAGACATTGGAAAGTTGGAGGCAATTAAAGCTACATCTGTCGCTGCAACTGAGCAAAGCATGGCCATAGCCCTTGTGGAAGCTTACTACATCAACCATGGAGCGAGCAGTTCATCTGGAGCTGCCGGAGCAGAATTGAATTACATTGGAGGTGGTTATCAAAATAACTACCGAGGAGGCAATCAAGGATATCACTACAACCATAGGAGAACTTGTTGGATTTGTATACATAAAAGCATTATGATTGGTATATTAGGAAACGTTATGTTTGATATACTGGTAATCATTAATGACTTGCAATAAACAACTCCTGTGTGAATTAACAATCATACGATGCAAAAAAATACATCCAGTTATCTCGTCAATAGGGAGATCATACGGTGTGTAAGAGATCACAGAAGATCGTATAGATCGTTCGACCTAGCGAGATATAAACAATTATCACAACTGAGACAGTTTCTGGTTTGGCTGTCGGTTTAGGCTGCGGCACACAAGTCCATAAGTGGTTTATCTTGACTTCTTTATGTGACCGGTACATCTCAATGTATTGATAGGATCAACAGTGAGATGAACCATTCTACTTGACATATGAATTAGTAAAGATCTCGGTAACTTGGTCGGATCTAAAGTCTATTAAAAGCTGAGGGGCACACACGAGTTGACTGTCATTTTGACTTGCTATGGTGGAGAGTCTTACATGTACTCGTATATCTGCATCTTGGGTGATGGCAGTTTGTGTGGGGTTTCCTTAGGCTGGATTTAGATAACCATATCCGTTTCAGGATGGTGACATTCCCTGGGAAGCTCACGAGGTTCGTTATGCTAAGTCTTGCAGGCTGAATCATTGATTCAAGCATAAACGATAAGGGTTGAGTGGTACTACTCAGGAATAATAAGAGATTAATTAATTACAGCTAATTGTCATACGCTGAATTAATTAATGAATGTCTGAAACCTTAAATATGGGGATTAACCAATTCAATTAACCCGTTCCTAATAACGTGGTAATAAAGGGATAGGTCAGCATTAATTCTCTGGTGGCATGAATTAATGTTTATTAATTAATTATGTTCTGGGTTGAACATGGAATTAATTAATAGGAGACCCAATTTATTATTTGCATTTGATCCCTGGACTGGCCCAACACTGCTCAGAGCCCATTAGGGTTTATTAAACCCTAATAGCCCATTCTCCAGATCTTTATAAATAGATCAATCTCTCATTTTCCCACATAAGTTTGTAGTTTCAAATCAGAAACCCTAGAGAGATTGAGAGAAAGTGGGCGGCTGTAGATCCGGTAATGTATCCTCACCAGATTTTCGGATCGAGCAAGGGAACAGATCAGAAGATCAGATCTGTAGGAACACCATTGCTTTGATCGATTCAAGATCCAGATCTACACCATCATCATTGCCATCATTGATCTAGATCTGTAGATCAGTCGTTGGAGTCTCAGGTATTCCTTTGAATCTACGAATTAAATGAAATAGGAGCATGCATAGGGCATTTACTGTTTGTCATGATATTTATTTTGATATCCATAAATCGAATCCGGAGTTATAATAAATGGCAATTCATGTCGCCTATTGTAGACTCAGTTCCTACAATTGGTATCAGAGCCAAGTCCGTATTTTTTGTCTCTGTCGGAAAATAAATTTTGACATTCAGTTTATGCATGTTATTTAATTTATTGTGGATGGATTTATTATTGTCGTGGATGTTTTTGTTCTCGTGGCCCCTCTCTATTTTGGTTTTGGTTTTAAATCGCGAGAAAATCCGCGATTAGATTGATAGGAAAAATCATGTAATAGACTAGATCTATTTGTTTGTATTTTTATTATTCAATCTATAAACCAAATCTGAGATCTGGAAGAACATGAAGAACACAATTCAGATCCGACGGCAGACTCAGCTCAACAGCAGTTGGTGGCGGCCGTCACCGCGCCGGCGGCGGCGGGCGGTGGCAGGTGGCGGCGGCGGGCAGGTTTCTGCCTGTGGCAGGGCCGCGCCTGTTTCAGGCTGCTGCGCACGTTGCCGGCGAGCGTGCAAAGCTGGTGGCGATGCAGATGGTGCACCGTCGGTCGCGGGCACCAGGCTGACGGCGCGCGCGAGCCTCCTGCGTGCGGCGGCCCTGCGTTCGGTGGTTGCTGCGCCTGCTGCTATTTTATGTTGCAATTTTGGCGGCTCTGTGCATAGCAGCCGCGCGCAGCAGCAGCAGCTGCGGCCAGGTTGCGGTCGTGCGGCTGCAGGTTGCAGGCAGCATCATCGCGAGTTGCAAGAGCAGCAGTCGCGGAGTTCGACGGAGAAGGCAGTGGCGGCATGCGCAGCTGTGGCTGTCGCGCGCGCGAGTCACCTCTCCAGCAACAGCGTGGACAGGTGGTCGCCGGCGAAGTCTCGCACGTTACCGGCGCAGGCGGCGCGGCTGTGGGCTTCGGGCGGGGAGGCTGGTGCTGCTGTGCCGGGCGGCGGCGGGTTTGGGTGTAGAAGGTGGCGGCTGGACACCCTAGCTCCCAGCTAGGGTTTGCTGCTAGGGTTTCAGATCCGGGCTGGTCACGGGCCCAACAGCCCGGAGGCGGCCCGATTTGCTGAAATTAGGTTTTCTGAAAATTAGGGTTTTACAACCCTATGGGCCTGAAACCCTAATTCCTTGCCCAAACTGCTGTATTGTTTTTCAGACCAATGTTGCAGATTTCAAATTAAAGAGTGGGAGCCCATTTGAAGATCTGTATTAAATTAAATCATTGTAATAGATAGATTTAATTTTATTTCCCATGTAATTGCATCAAGGGGCCACGAGAAATTTTATTTGTTTATTTAATTGTTTTCTCGTATGATGTGATTTATTATGTGTGCACTAGTAAATAATAGGAAAGCATGCTACTGCTTTATTATTTACTGTTTAAAGCATGCTTTATGTGATTTATTTTATGTATTAAATTATGTCTATAAATTCCAGAATCATGTTGGGAAATATGATGGAATTTTAGATGTGACATAATTTATGGATCATAAAATAATCTGTGCGCATAAGAACCTTTTGAAAGAAAAAGACTAAGTAATATTTTTTAACTAAAATCAACAAGACCTCCACAATGCGGTCTCTTATTAGAAGTGGGCAGTGAAGTGAGTAGACGTCTACACGACCGTAGCCTGCTTACTTTATTTGTTCATAAGTTCTAATAGATGAGATTTCTAAATTAAACATTTAAACATGTGAGAAGTGGACAGTGAAGTGAGTAGACGTCTACACGACCGTAGCCTGCTTACTTTATTTGTTCATAAGTTCTCTAGGATTGTTTTAAATGAGATAACAAAGGTTGTAAGAGGCATGCGTCATGGGTCTAGTACGTATGACAAATTGTCCTTTTAACTTCCGGAGTTAGAATTGTGGTCAAATGCTTAGATGTTGCCTGAGTACTAACTCATGAATGATGTCCCTGCTCAGATAGGTTGAACATGGTCTTAGTTTTATCTCCGATTATTAATTTCATTTGCCGGCGAATAGCTGGCATGGATTAAAATTAAAGACTGGAACTTCAAAGAGCAGTCTGGTTAGGTGGTCTGCTGTAAACGTCTTCGAAAGGAGCTTGCAGTAGATGCACATAGGCAATTGGGTGAAACAATTGTATTGATTTATCAAAAGGTTACAATGCATATTTGTTTCAATGTTGTGCATGTATGTACTTACTTTAATCAATTATTGTTTTCAGATATGTCTATGAATAATGTCATAAATATCTTGGCACAAAATTAATTAACTGGTCCGAATTTCCTGGAATGGAAGCGCAACTTGGATTATATCCTAGTTGCAGAGGAACATCAATATGTTCTTAACACTCCGTGTCCAGCTGTCCCCACTGCTGAGTCAACTGATGTGGAGCGGAACCTCTATGACAAGTGGGTCAAGTCTAATAATGTAGTCAAGTGCTACATGATGACCACTATGTCTAAGGTGCTCCAGCAACAACATCAGCACTATGACAAAGCAGCTGAGATTATGGATAGTCTCACAGTAACTTATGGGGAATCGGATAGAGCTGTCAGATTTAAACTCATGAGGGAAATCGTGAGTTGTAAAATGACTAATGGTAGCTCAGTGAGGGAGCACGTTGTTTCCATGACTCATCTCATGGATGAACTGAAGTCGCATGGAGGAGGTATTGACGGGGAAGCCCAGGTTGATATCATACTCAACTCACTTCCGAAGTCTTTTAAGAACTTTAGGCTGAATGTTGTCATGAGTAAAAAGGAGTACACTCTCAAAGAGTTACTTAGTGACCTCATGGCGGCTGAATCAGTCATGCAACCTAAGAAGACAGTCTTTGAAAGCAAAAGTTCTGGCAAAACAAAGACTGTGACACCAGGGAAGAAGGGCAAGTGTTTCCGTTGTGGCAAAACTGGTCACTGGAAGAAGGATTGTCTAACCAAGCAGGTTGGACAAGGTACGTCATTAGCACTTGTAATGGAAACATGTTTAGCATCTGTTTCTACCCATTCGTGGGTAG
Source organism: Plectranthus barbatus (assembly GCA_026898455.1). Lineage (NCBI taxonomy): Eukaryota > Viridiplantae > Streptophyta > Magnoliopsida > Lamiales > Lamiaceae > Plectranthus > Plectranthus barbatus. The sequence continues at coordinate 43,853 of JAPKLW010001184.1, forward strand.
TGGATACAAGAGCTACTGATCATGTTTGTTACACTTTGCAGGGATTCAGGCCGACAAGGCAGCTGAATGATGACGAGGTGACGATCTCCATGGGTAATGCTGCTCGTGTGTCTGCAGTAGCATTTGGAGATGTTACATTATGTTTTCAAGACAATGTTTTGATTTTAAGAGATGTTTTGTATGTGCCGGATTTCCGGCGGAACCTTATTTCTATTTCCTGTTTAATAAATGATGGATTTTCAGTTATTTTTTATAGTCATGTTACTATCAATGGCAATAACGGTGTTATCTGTCGTGGGATACAAAAAGACTCTCTTTATATCATAACTTGTTTGCATAAATCTTCCGTGAATGCTGCATATAACTCATTTAATCATAAGAAGAGAAAGTTTTCATCTTCTGATGAGAATCTTACATATCTATGGCATCTGAGACTAGGTCACATCAATCTAAAGAGGATCAAAAGACTCATGGATGATGGAATGTTGGATACAATATAGGTAGTTCCACATCGAATTTGTGATTCCTGTATAGAGGGAAAGATTACGACCAGACCTTTCAAGGCAAGTCAGTCTCAAGCAAGTGATGTGTTGGAACTGATCCACTCTGATTTATGTGGACCGATGTCTATGCAAGTTCGTGGAGGATTTAAGTATTTCGTCACTTTTATTGACGATTACTCAAGATACGGGTATGTTTACTTGCTTCACTATAAGTCTGAATGCTTTGAGAAATTCAAGGAATTCAAGGCGAAAGTAGAGAAGAAGTTAAACAAGACCATTAAGTCATTACGATCTGATCGTGGTGGTGAGTATCTCAGTGACGAGTTCTAGCAGTTTTTATCAGAGCATGGGATTACATCCCAATGGACCGCACCGGGCACTCCTCAGCAGAATGGTGTGGCCGAAAGAAGAAATAGGACTCTTTTTGAAATGGTTAGATCTATGATGAGTTATGCGAACTTGCCTGTTTCGTTTTGGGGCCATGCGTTACTAACAGCGGCATACCTGCTGAACCTGGTACCTTCTAAGTCAGTTCCTAAAACACCCTCGGAACTCTGGCAGGGCGAAAGCCCAGTGTGTCAAAGATAAGAGTATGGGGATGTCCGGCATATGTTTTGTCGAAGGAACCTGATAAGTTAGAAGGTAGGTCCAAGCTAATGATGTTTGTGGGATACCCCAGACAAACAAAAGGTGGTTATTTCTACTGTCCTGAGGATCATAAGATCATTGTTAGCACCAACGCAAGATTCTTGGAGGACGACTTTGTGAAAAACCACAAATCCAAAAGTGATATCATTCTCCAAGAAATTGGAGACAATGATGCGCTTTCATTGGGAAAACCCCGTGGAAGATTGAGTGTACCTCTCGAAGGTATGGAACCAATTGCACGGTCGCCAGTGCAAGGATTTGATCCACAAGTAACTACACCAACTGCTAACGCAGTACCAGTGCTCCATCGTAGTGGGAGGGTACCTCACCAACCTGAGCGGTATATGTTCGTGGGAGAGTCTTTGGACTTGATCCCGGAAGACAGACTAGATGATACCGACCCACGGACATACGACGAAGCAATAAATGACAAAGATGCAGAAAAATAGCACAAAGCCATGGATTCAAAAATTGAATCAATTACCTCTATGGATGTATACCAGAAGTCTGCGCTACCAGATGGCTTTCGGGCCATAGGTTGCAAATGGGTATACAAACGGAAGAAAGGTTCGAAAGGAGAAATAACGGCTTTTAAAGCCAGGTTGGTGGCGAAGGGTTATAGTCAAAAGGAGGGCAATGACTATGGCGAGACCTTCTCACCGGTAGCCATGCTCAAATCCATTCGAATTCTTCTATCCTTAGCAGCACATATGGACCTAGAAATCTGGCAGATGGATGTCAAAACTGCATTTTTAAACGGGTACCTTGAGGAAGGTCGTGACATCTATATGCACCAGCCAGAGGGTTATGTGAAGGATGGTGAAGAGCATCTTGTCTGGAAGCTAAGGAAGTCCTTGTATGGACTTAAACAAGCTTCACAATCAATGAACAAACGTTTTGATGATGTTATTAAATCCTATGGATTTTCACAGTGTGAGACTGAAAGTTGTGTGTACCGATTATGCATCAACAGAAGCGTGGTATTCTTTGCACTTTATGTAGATGACATTCTTCTATTCGGCAACGATGTGAAGGTGTTGTCAGACATAAAGAGATGGTTATCCGAACAGTTTCAAATGAAGAACCTAGGAGATGCTGGATACATCCTTGGGATTAAAGTCTTGCATGATCGCAAGAAGAGGATGTTAAGCTTGTCTCAGGTCGCTTATATTGATACTGTGATTGCCCGTTTTAGCATGCAAAATGCTAAGAAAGGATTCGAATTTCCAGGCGGATCAGGATGAGAAGAGATCGACCTCGGGCTATGTGTTCACCTTGGGAGGTGGAGCTGTATCATGGAGGAGTGCGAAACAGAAATGTATCGCGGACTCCACCATGGAAGCTGAGTATGTGGCAGATTAAGAAGTTTCTAAAGTAACAATATGGCTCCGGAACTACCTCCAAGAGTCATATGTTGTTCTGAGTTTGCCCAAGACTATCACGGTATATTGTGATAATGTTGGTGCAGTAGCAAACTCTAAGGAACCAAGAACTCACAAGGCGTCTAAACACATAGAGAAAAGTACCACATCATACGAGAAATCGTAGCGAGGGGCGATGTGCTAATAGATAAAATAAACATTAAGGATAATCAAGCAAATCCATTTACAAAGAGCTTACCTCAGAAGGCATACGAAGGTCATGTTCGTAGCCTAGGGCTGAGGTAGATGTCGGCCACCTGGTGACCAAATGTAGTTGCTAGATTAGAATAGACACATATTATACTCTGGAAAGTAATGGTATAACGCTTTAAGTATAAGTGGGAGATTGTTGGATTTGTATACATAAAAGCATTATGATTGGTATATTAGGAAACATTATGTTTGATATACTGGTAATCATTAATGACTTGCAATAAACAACTCCTGTCTGAATTAACAATCATACGATGCGAACAAATACATCAAGTTATCTTGTCGATAGGGAGATCATACGGTGTGTGAGAGATCATAGAAGATCGTATAGATCATTCGACCTAGCGAGATATAAACAGTTATCACAGCTGAGACAGTTTCTGGTTTGGCTGTCGGTTTAGGCTGCGGCACACAAGTCCATAAGTGGTTTATCTTGACTGCTTTGTGTGACCAGTACATCTCAATGTATTGATAGGATCAACAGTGAGATGAACCATTTTACTTGACATATGAATGAGTAAAGATCTCGGTAACTTGGTCAGATCTAAAGTCTATTGAAAGCTGAGGGGCACAAACGAATGTACTCGTATATCTGCATCTTGGGTGATGGCAGTTTGTGTGGGGTTTCCTCAGGCTGGATTTAGATAACCATATCTGTTTCAGGATGGTGACATTCCCTGGGAAGCTCACGAGGTTTGTTATGCTAAGTCCTGCAGGCTGAATCATTGATTCAAGCATAAATGATAAGGGTTGAGCGGTACTACTCAGGAATAATAAGAGAATAATTAATTACAGCTAATTGTCATATGATGAATTAATTAATGAATGTCTGAAACCTTAAATATGGGGATTGACCAAGTCAATGCAACTCGTTCCTAATAACGTGGTAGGTCAGCATTAATTCTCTGGTGGCATGAATTAATGTTTATTAATTAATTATGTTCTGGGTTGAACATGGAATTAATTAATAGGAGGCCCACTTTATCATTTGCATTTGATTCCTGGTATGGCCCAACACTGCTCAGAGCCCATTAGGGTTTATTAAACCCTAATAGCCCATTCTCTAGAACTTTATAAATAGATCAATCTCTCATTTTCCCACATAAATTTGTAGTTTCAAATTAGAAACCCTAGAGAGATTGAGAGAGAGTGAGCTGCTGTAGATCCGGTAGCGTATCCTCACCATATTTCCGGATCGAGTAAGGGAACAGATCAGAAGATCAGATCTGTAGGAACACCATTGCTTTGATCGATTTAAGATCCAGATCTACACCATCATCATTGCCATCATCGATCTAGATCTGTAGATCAGTCGTTGGAGTCTCAGGTATTTCTTTGAATCTACGAATTAAATTAAATAGGAGCATGCATAGGGCATTTACTGTTTGTCATGATATTTATTTTGATATCCATAAATCGAATCCGGAGTTATAATAAATGGCGATTCATGTAGCCTATTGTAGACTCAGTTCCCACAGAAGTCACCCTGGTTTTTCTTATGCTAACCCTTCTGCAGCCGAACACCCTCCACCTGGTTTTGATGTAGGTACTGGAGGAGAGATCTTGGAGAAGAAGATATCTGTGTTGGAGGAGACTCTCGAGAAGTTCATAAAAAGCTCTTACAATCGATTTGGGAAAGTGGAAACCGAAGTGAAAGGAATGGCAAATCACATGCAGTTGATGACAAAACACCTTCAGATGATGGACACGCAATTGAGCCAGATTGCCACCACTCTCAGCAACCAACACAAGCCCGGACAGCTTTCGAGCACAATGGAGGTAAACCCAAGGGTTCACAACAAATGCAAAGTTGTCACACTGAGGTTCGGGACGAGTTACAAGGGTCCCGAACTGATTCAGGACGAGTCTGAAGCTGAAGAGGTGCAAAAACACGCCACTGGAGCCTCGACTTCGATCGATGCCAATCCCACATTGATCAAAGTCGAGGGAGATGAGGAAGAATCGAGCGATGCTAAAGGCTCAATTTTGATCGACACCCATCTGCATCGGTCGAAGTCGAGGCCCTCCTTGGACAAGAATCCGGTGAATTCTGAAGATCCTGACCCGCCCATGCCATTCCCTCAGAGGTTCGCGAAGCAAAAGGAGGACTCCAAGTTCTCCAGGTTTGTGGAAAACTTGATGAAAGTCAACATCAACATACCACTGATTGAAGCTTTGAGGGAGATCCTGGGTTACATGTAGTACCTTCAAAAGCTGATGAGCGGGAAGAAGCAGTTCGTGGAGAGCTCAACTGTGAAGATACATGAGCATTGCAACTTGCTACTTCAAAAGCAAGTACCAATCAAGTGGAGTGATCCAGGTTGTTTCTCGATTCCAATTGAGAATGGGGGGATAGAATTTCAAAAGGTGTTGTGCGACACTGGTGCCAACATCAATCTTATGCCATATTCCATCTTCAAGCGCCTCAATATTGGAGAATTGATGCCGACTACAATTACTCTGCCAATGTATGTGTGTCTCGCCCCAAAGGTATACTCGAGGATGTTCTCATTCGTGTGGGTCATCTAATCTTTCCTGCAGATTTTGTAGTGCTTGATATTAAGGAAGACTGCAATATGCCCCTGATCTTGGGACGAGAATTTTTGGACACCAGTGCAGCAATGATCGATTGCCGAGGAGGAGAGATCACCCTTCGTGCGAACAATGAAAAGATCACCTTCGTGATCGACAAAAGCTGGCAGCAGTCGGAGTGCAACCGGATCACCACTATTGAAGGGGATGAGTCCGAGGAAGAAGAGGCCACAGCAATGGAGTGGGAGCACGGTAACGAGGGGGTGTAATCATCAACTAAGCCTCCTCAACCCGAGCTTACCACCATCATCAAGGACAGCAAAGTGTACATGGTGGACGCCAAAGATCGGCGAGTCTAGACCCGACCCCCTTGGTTCTGATGTGAGGTATCGTCGAGCTACAACGTTAAACAAAGCACTTGTTGGGAGGTAATCCAACCTTTTAAATAGTTTTCCTTTTTAATTTTTGTTTTTCAATTTATTTTATTTAATTTTCGAATTTGGTCTGCACTAACTTTGTTTTGTAGCATAAAAAAAAAAGTTGAGCGAGGATTGCTCGAATTCGATCGACGCAGCCTGGGGTCGATCGAAGTCGAGCCCGACGATGTGTTATACTTTGACCCGTGGAAGGAGTCGATAAGAAGGCTTCCGTTGACCGAAACAAGCATGCGATGGTCAATGCGAAATGCTAGCCGCCCAAATTCACGCCGTGCGAGTTCCAAAGCCTCCAGGAGATAAAAAGTTGATGTCTGAGATCAACTGCCAGGTATATTCCTTCCCTTTGTCTGATTTTCAAACTTTTTCCCACTCTTGAGTTGGAAATAAGTTTGGGGGGATGTGGACAAAGGAGGAGTATTTTATCTTTTTATTTGCTTTCAGTATTTCAATTTTTGCATGCATAAATTTAAAAAAAGAAATTATTCTATTTTGTGGGAAAATTTTTTAGCTTTGACATAATCCTGGATGAGATTGTGAAATTAGAATTGATTGAGGGCTGAGTTTGAATTGATAGGGATTGTGATTAGAAGCCTATGAATGTAGAATACCGCATGATAGGGTTGATTTGAAACTGATACTTGCATGCTGTTTGAGCTGATTTGAAAATAACTGTGGAAGAAAATTGATAACCCTTGTCTGAGACTTGAGCCTTAATTCGTTTGATGTGAGATTCTCATGTGTGTTTTAATTTTTCTAGAACTTGCTTATTTTCTTTGTTGAGACAACATAGTGTGCCCAAGTTTAGGAAATGATCTTAGGCTGTCTTTGATTGCCCAATTCCCTAAACACTGTCCCTTCACATATTTTTTTCCTAGTTAGCCACTTTTGAGCCTGTACAAAAAAAATTTCTTTACTTGTCTATGAGATTAAGAAGAAGTATTGGCTTCTCTCATGTTTTGAGTTGTGGTATATTGGGTGGATTGATTGTGAGTTGGAGATAAGAAAATATAAATTAGTGGTGAAAAACAAGCTCAAAGAATACAATTAGAGTTCTCATAAGCTCTCTGAAAAGAAAAGAATACAAAATTATCAAAAAGAGCATAAGAGATTCAAATATGAGCTAGAAAAGTTATGTATTGTTGATGTATTTAAGGAGAAGGGCGAATGAAGTTAGATGGCGGTTTGGATTGGGTGAGGATGCATACTCAATTTAATTTAGTCACATGGCCAAAATTTCCCCACCCTTCACAAAAGCCTACATTACAACCCTAATAAAGTCCTTTTTGATTCTAAACTTGTGTGCACATTCTAGCAGTGGAGATAGTAGAAAATTTGCAAGCCTATGGTAGAAATTCATTCATACATGTGTTGAGTGCTTTCATCTTTACCCTATACACTTGTGAGTTGAGCGGAACACTTCCTATGAGTTCTTTCACCATTAATGGATTTTCTGTCTCTTTCAAACTGCTTGTGGATAGTGGATTTTTGACCCTTGACTGTGATGAATCTTGTGAGGCATTGCATTTTAATTACATGACCTTTTGATTTCTTTCTTGCCTATTGATTGAGGACAATCAAACGTTCAAGTTTGAGGGGTTTGATAAGTTCATTATTTCACTCACTTATCTATATTATTTTATACTATTTTATATAGTTTTCTTAAGTTTATATATTTAATTCATGCATGAGTCTATTATATGTGGTTTATGTGGTGTTATGCTTGTCATGGTGCGTTTTTTGCAAGATTAAGGCTTAAATTCACTTGAAAACCGTTCCGAAAACAGTGACGTGCAAGCGTAGCTGTGAAGAGTTTCTCCACACAAGGAATTCAGGCTATTGGCGCATGGCATTGGATAGAGCTTTGAGTTATCTTTCCAACCCAACTGGAATCGGGTCAATCGGAGTTCGGGAGTGAAAGTTATGGCCAAAACCGTGAGACCGCGCAGACAGGGCAGTTTGACTTCGACCGACGCGAGAGTCAAATCGACCGAGGTGCAGAACACGCACGTCGAGCGACGCTGAACCACCTCGATCGAAGTCGACGGAAATTTGGCAAAATTTGCTCAAATTCGAATCAAATCGGATTTCCAGCCCTAGATATGATAGGATATACATCCCCCACTATAAATAGGCCTTAAATTCGAGTTTTATTCATCTATCATCACCTATTCTCACCATATATCATCCTTTATCATATTTTGGCATCCTTGAACTTTAGAATCATTCATCACTCTTTATTTTCTTGTAAGTCTTTAATTTCATGCTTTTTAATAATATATATTTTATTTTGGTTTTCTATCTGCGATGAGTAGCTAGAAACCCTAGCGAGTTCTAAGGCAACGAATATCAATCTGTGATGCATGTTTAATTGATTAACATTGAATTGCTTGGTTTTGAATTCATGTTTGAATTATTAGGATTTAGAATTAATCAGATCGAAAGATAGAATTAATTCTAGGTTTACAGTTATTGATTGAAGGACTGAAAAGAGAAAATTAATAATAGGAAAAGGAATTTGAATACAATTAACAATCTGTCCTAGGGGAAGATAGTGATTGTAGGGTTAATCTGTGGATTTATGAAAGGTTGATTAGTATTGTGTTTTTGAGGCCGACAAAGCATATACATTTACATGCTAGTTACCTAGGTTATTATTGTCTGACCAAGAAGTTATAGTGTATTTTGATTTCCCACCAATGCAAGTTAATTAATTAATATGTATTTTGATTGATAGTTCGCCCTAGGATCAGTGTCCCTTTTATTTCATTTAAAACTCTTTAAATTCCCGTACTGTTTTCTTTAAATTCCAAAACTCAAAACCCCTAATTTCTGATAACTCGAACAATAGATTTTAGAATCATGGCTAGTACATGAAGTAATTTTGTTACACAATTCCCCTGGATTCGATAACCTTAGGGTTCCTTATAAATTTATTTGCCGATGTATCTTCAATTAATCTGTAGAAATTACAGTGATCACCAACTAGAAGTCAAGACATTCCAGTAGAAGAGCTACAAAGACCTAAATGGCTGCTCAAAGATCATCCGACTGAAGCAATTTTAGGAGATATTGCGGATCCAATCCGAACCAGACACAGTGCTATGCTAGCCTGCTTCATATCACAAGAAGAGCCTACCAAAGTTGCAGACGCACTCAAATCAGCTGACTGGATCAACACAATGCAAGAAGAACTTGCAGAGTTCACAAGGAACCACGTATGGGATCTCGTCGATCGGCCGACACATCAGTCAGTAATAGGAACAAAATCGGTATTCAAGAATAAGCGAGACAAAAATGGAATCGTCGTTCGCAACAAAGCCAGACTAGTGGCCAAATGATATGCACAGTGCAAAGAAATAGACTTTGATGAAACCTTTGCTCCGGTAGCTCGACTGGAAGCAATCAGGTTATTCCTAGCATATGCTGCCCATCATGGTTTTACTGTATTTCAGATGGACGTCAAGAGCGCATTCCTGAATGGTGAGTTAAAGGAGAAAGTCTATGTGGAGCAACCTCCAGGATTCGAGCACGAAAACAAGGTGTACAAACTACGAAAAGCTCTCTATGGTCTGAAGCAAGCCCCAAGAGCTTGGTATGAGACGCTATCCCAGTTTATGCTGAAGAATGGATTCAGGAAAGGAAAAATCGACAGGACACTATTCATGATCAAAGATGCTGAAGACATTCTACTAATTCATATCCATGTGGATGACATCATATTTGGATCAAGAAATCTAAATCTATGTGAGAAGTTTGCGCGATTTATGCAGACTAACTTTCAGATGAGTGTGATGGGAAAAATGTCATACTTTCTAGGTCTGCAAGTTCAACAATCCAGTGATGGGATATTCATTCATCAGAAGAAGTATACCAAGGATCTCATCAACAAATTTTGTCCAGAGAAGACGAAGATGCTGCGGATTCCGATGAGCACTGCCTGTCAAATATCAGTGGATAAAGAAGTCGAATCCATAGACCCCACAGCATATACAGGAATAATTGGCTCACTGCTATACTTGACAGCCAGTAGACCAGACATATCGTATGTTGTAGGCGTATGTGCTAGATATCAAGCAAATCCAAAGAAATTGCACATGGAATACGCACGAAGAATTGTCAGATATCTTAAAGGAACATAATCGTTAGGAATTTAGTATCCCAGAGCAGATGATCTCACACTCGTAGGATACTCAGATTCAGATTTCAGAGGGTGCAGAATTAACCGAAAGAGCACGAGCGGAACATGCCAATTCCTAGGTCATAAGTTAATAAGCTGGTTCAGCAAGAAGCAACACTCCGTAGCAACATCCACAACGGAAGCAGAATACGTAGCTACTGCAAGTTGCTGTACACAAGTGCTATGGATCAAGCAACAACTTCAGGACTATGAAGTCAGCACTGGTTGTGTTCCTATTTATTGCAACAACAATAGTGCAATGTGCATCACGAAGAATCCAGTACATCATTCCAGGACAAAGCACATCGATATTCGGCATCACTTCATTCGAGATCACGTTGAGAAAAAGGATATCTCAGTGGATTACATCAGAACAGAGGATCAGCTAGCATACATATTCACCAAACCTCTAGCAGAGAACAGGTTTAAGGAGCTTTGTCTTAAGCTCGGTCTATTGGAATTAGATGAGGTTATGGAAGAATGAGTCCCAGCTCTCATTCTGTTCTTAGTTTTTCTCAAGAATCGAAATTCTATAGTCATTTAGATTTCTTGAAGATTATGCGGAATAAGAGTGTGTCCTAGCTCACGCTCTTCAGAAAGAAAATACTAAAATTTTAACAGATTGTTGAGTCCCAGCTCTCAGCAATCCAGATGATTAAATATAAGAGAATATTGATTCCAGCAGAATAAGTGAGGAGATTGCTGAGTCCCAGCTCTCAGTAGAAGAAAAGAGACTGCTGAATCAATACATGATGAATCAATCTTGGGAAGTTGATCAGATATGGGAATAAATATCGGGATACTCAATCGACGTATTAATTAGAATCATCATTAATGACAAAGTGACAATACATATTGCTATTATTACCAAAGATCTCGTTTAAGGCTCGAGACGATTTAATTCTGAAAATAGTCGCAACGTGGAAAGTCATTGCAAAACCATCGGTTCCTTAGGCAGATGAGGTGATTAGAAGAACAAGTCTCTAGGAGGGATTACATCTATTTAAGAGAGGTTGTCTTCCTTAGAAAACCATATCCCAAAATCTCAAAACCCTAGATCTATCACCTGCCTTCCACTCCCATTTCTTCTTAACCCTGCTCGAAGAGATCAGAAATGTCGTCCTTTACCATCTCACCAAAATACCTCCAAAATGGGTTCGAGCAACGTGACTTGGAAGTCTCCAAATTGAGAAGAAGGGTCGTAATCTTCACAGAGATCACATCTAAGAAGATTCTCTCAATTTTCGGTTCACCATGGACGATGAGCTTTCTCATATTAGAACTGAACGGAGATAGGCGATCCATTCCATCAGGCCATGACAGTTTTATCATTGGAGATATATAAACTTGTCAGGTGGGTCTGAGGATGGATAATCCTTAGTCACATGATCTGGGTAGCTCTTCTGCACTGTACTAAAGTGGTACACGCAGATGAGTATACTCAACCTCTTTTTCTTCTCTTCTTCAAGGATTTCAAGCCGAAACCAAGAAAAAGAAGAGGAGATAGAGGAAAGGCTTGCGGGTGGAGAAGATGTAACTCTATAGCATCTACTTGGCACCCGAAGCTACGACAGCGTGTCGGTGATGTGGATGCTACCTTTCATTGGTAAATCCGCATGGCACCAGACGCCGATAGGGGAAAGCTGCAGACTAAAGAACCAGTTTGAGCAGATGGTGAGATCTGCTAGACTTGGACTTCTCAAATTCCTGGAAAGTCAGCAGATGGAGAAGCCTGTTGGAGAAGAGATGTCACCTAGAGAGCAGGAAGATGATAAATTGCTTGCAGACATCTCTCAACCAACAAAGACATTGCTGTGTAAGCAAGGCGGCTTGCAGCAATGAGCTCGAGGAAAACATAAAAAAGGAGCAGATCTAGCAAAGGCGTTATTTGGAGCAGTCTGGAGACAAATTGATCATTGTAAACTTGTAGTATTATACTTTGCAAAGTGTAACTCTTGTAAATCAATGATATCAATAAAATGCTCAATTTGATGACAATGCTCTGTTGTCTCAAATAATATAATCGCCTAAGTCAAAATGCTAGATCAATACGCTCCTTGTGTACTTAGAATTCTATCAAAAATCAGATGATTTTCCATGAAAAAAATTGAAAATTTACAGGAAAATCAGATGATGGGAATTTCTTAAGGTCTCCCCAACCCCCGTCGGAAGCATAGTGCTTGAAAACTGAAATGGAGAATTAAATCAAGCAAATTACTCTCTGCTGATTGTTGAGTCCAAGCTCTTAGCAGATTCCCGACGAATACTGAGTTTGAGCTCTCAGTAAAAAGACTCTTGAACTTAAACAGTTCATTGAATTTAAAAGAGTCTAGAAGTACTGCTGAATCCAAGCTTTCAGCAGATATCCGGTGAATGCTGAGTCCAAGCTCTCAGCAAATTGATGAAGATTGCTATTTGACTATAGCAAACAAGAATCGGAAAGCGTTTATTGCGTCCAAGCTCTCAATAAATAGACTCTTTGTTCTCAAAAGATCAAAAATATTAAAAGAGTCGATATTGCCTACTGGGTCCAAGCTCTCGATAGAACCCCGAAGAATGCTGAGCACAAGCTCTCAGCAGACATCTGTAGACTTCTAAGGATACATCCTGAACAACTGTTGAGTCCAAGCTATCAGCAGACTATCAGCATCTACTGAATGAAGGACCTTCCAAAGTGAATGCTGAGTCCAAGCTCTCAATAAACTAGGTCTAAGGAATGAATAGATCATAGCAGACTCAAGAAGTTAAATGCTGAGTCCAAGCTATCAGCAAATTAGGTGATCTACTACATTCTTATAAAGGGGTATTACAGATAATCGAATGCTGAGTCCAAGCTCTCAGCATAAGCCTTTCATATTGCTGGATATGCTATCCACAGCAAATGCACATTTGCATGTTGACCAACAAATAGGAAGAGATAATCATTTGGAATATCTCAAAAGGTGGGATTATCTTTTGACGGCAAAGCTACAGAGTCCGCATTAATTGCAGAGGACACTCTAACTCAGGGCGGAGATGAATACCAAGGAGGCACATCAACCACGCTCAAAGTTCCAATTTTGTGGGACGTAAGACGAACCATCACCAACTGCCCAATCGTCGATTCATCCATATTAGAAGGAGAGATCCAACCGCTCACAGTAAAGCCGGTTACTTGGGATCGTATATAGGAAGTTTGGTTTGGGAATTTTTTTAAAACCCTAACACTTCCATATCTTATGATTTTCAAAATTTCTTCTGCACGACACTTTCTAAGCCTTTCAGAAGAAACATCAAAGGCAGAATCTTCCAACCGCACCAGTTCCCCTGCAGAGTCATCTGGACGGCCCAACATGCCCGAAGAGCCTGAACAATTTCAACCGACATTCACAGGCATCTACAAGACAGAGGATATTGATGAATCCATTTCTTACTATCGCCTAGTTGCCATAAGTCATGGTAAGGTGACCGGTGAACTCACCTACGAGCAGAGAAGAGCCGCTCAAGTCAAGAAGGACAAGATACTCTATGAGCCGCTATTTAGAAAGCACTAGTGTGAAGTTCTCATAGGTAAAATGAACCGAGAGAACCTGTTGAGATATCTGTTTGCGAAACCCAAGAAATTTCATCCGCACATAGTCGCAGAATTCTTCGCTAGCGCAGTAGTTGAAAAGGAAGAGAAGTACTTCACCACAAGTGTTTTGGGTACCAAGATTGTGGTAAGCCCAGAAGTTTTGAAGAATAAGTACGGACTTCGGAACGATGGTGAAGACGTAGCCAACTACAAAATCAACGATGAAGCTGAAATGGAAAGAAGATGGATGCGATGGAAGACGGAAACCTTCAAAGAGCCATGAAAGATAGCTACACCGCTACGGTCACTGGAAGAACCAATGAAGAGCTTAGCATAAGTTGTCATAAGGATGTTAGTAGGCCAAGTTAGTTCACTTTTTTAACTAAGTGCTAAGAAGTTTGTTGTCATGATGGCAATTGAAGATCAAATTCGTGGAAATTGGGCGAAGTTCATCTACACCAAATGGGTAGCGCATGTCTACAAAAATAAGAGTGTGAAGAAAGATCACACATCCACTCAAGATGTGGGCTTTGGATTGAAGATAAGCCACTATTTGGAAGGAATCATACCAGAAGGAAGACGATGCTGCGGTGAGGATTTGATCTACTGTGACTACATACTGCCAACCAGAAAACAACAACCATCGAAGAGTTTCAAAGATCCTTTGATTCCGAAGGGAAAGAGCAATGTCAATCCTCATGATCCATGCTCTGACGAAGAGGATCCCCACCAAGGAAATGTTGTCATGCCTACTACAGTTCCGCTTACCGCCAAGGAAGTTGAAAAAGAGAGGCGAGAAGCAGAACAGGATGCCCTGTTTACTGAACTTGAAAATTTGATCGACAATGCATCACAGGAAACTGGTCAACCCCCTGAGCAACTCATTGTGAAGAGAAGGAATTCACAGATAAGCCCTCAACAAAGGACAAAGAAGCCAGCAGATGGTGACGAACAAATCAAAAAGAAGGGCAAGTCGATAGATTCCAAGGCACAACCATACAGATCACAATGCCACAGGTAGATACTTCTCTACCAATCCCAGATCTCATCAAGGAAACAACGACCAAAACCAAAGATGCAACTGCAAAGTGAAGGCTTGAATTTTTCGGTTAGGAGTAATCACGGAAGAAGAGGTGAAAACAGAAAGCGCTTCAGAGGGCACAAGAATAGAGAGACTATGCCAAGTTCAGATTGCAGATGACTCTTGATGAGAGGAACTCTCACTATAAAGAAGTCATGGCAAGCTACGTAGAGCAAAATGCCAACATTCAAGCTGGAGAAGAAACCAGTCGGATTACTCGAAGGGATATTGAGAAGGCACAAGCCGACAAAGGGAAAAGCAAGGTCACATTTGTTGAGGATGTCGTATCAGTCGCTGATGATGAGAAAAGACAGATGAAAGAAGCTGTGAAAGAATCTAGAAGATTGCAGACTCCAGCACCCCGAGAAAGGAGTTGTGATGTTATACCAATTCAGCCCGCCACTGATCAAGGGGGAAGCGTAAGTGCTGAAGAGTTTTCTGAAAGAAGGTTGATACAGACTGTTGTGCAAGATAAAAGCAGTTCTATTGCTAAAAAGGAAATTGAGAAGGAACAATTAGCTGTGCAAGAAGGAAGCCAAGTTGTTACAATTATGGCAGAAGTCAATCTGGTGCAAGAGTCAACCCAAATTCCGACAGCAGATTCAGGAGATAAGGTAGCAGAGGGGGAGAATGCTCACCTTAAGGAAAGCAAAGAGGATAAGGGTTCGCACCAACCAGGGGTGGTTATACCAGACAACATCCAGCAGATCATCATCACAACCGACATAACACATGATGATGCAACCACTGAAGAAGAGACGCCAGCACAAGCTGTAGCAACGACTTCCATGGATGTTGCAACTCGAGCACGATTACAAGCAGAGCTCACTGTAAGTGTGCGAACAATGAATGAACAGTATCTACGCAGATTGGGGATGGATCCAACAATAGTTCCAAGATGGAATACTGCTGCCAATACTACAAGTGTGCTTGAGAGAACCATTGAATCCATCTGGCAACGACGCATTTCGATTCCCAGCTCTCCAGAAGTTTCAGGTATATCCTTCAGTGATATTCCTAGCTCTAATGATGAGGAAGATGCAGGAACTGACATAGATGGAGAATCTGTATTCCGAGAAGAAACACTACGAGTGCCCATGGAAGGACTACCCGGCAGGAACTACAAGGCAAAAAGGATTGCACAGTGGTGTCCTCACGTGATAGTGAAGGATGAGGTGAACGATGATCTCAACTCCTGTGCAAAAGATATTTGTACCTTCATAGATGCTCAAGCTGCCGCAGAAGTCGAGAATTCATACCCTGCTGAACTAGAAGGCAAGTCGTCCGATCAAGAATGGTTGAGAACAGAGTTCAAGAGATGGCGCTTTTTTTACTATGCCACTCATGAACTGCATCACGAGGACCGCTCAATCTTGATGGCTAGGATGGGTCTCAACTAATGGAGGAGTGAAGAAGAATGGGCAGACGATTGGATGGATCAGATATCCAAACAACAGCATACGGAGAAGCAGGTCGCTGCAAGACTGCAGAAGATCAAGGGCTCACAGAGTAGACGCTGGAGATCGCTCGTTGCCACGATCCGAATATGCTGTTGAAGACTCTCCACCATTCACTTAAGTTTTTAAATCTCCTACCACTAGAAGACAAATGGCTGCAGCTGAGGAGCTGAAAAAGAAATTCTTTAAAGAACGAGCCGCACTCGAGAGAGAAGAGGAAAGGAGGAGAATGTTGGAATTTAAGGAATGTATCCTTACTCAACTTGCCAACAAATATTCTAGGATGCAGAGTGTTAGGCCGCCCTCCCCTGTTATTGAAGAAGAAGAATATAAAAGGGAGAATGCACCTACTGCATCAACCCATGTTGATCTACCCTCCACTTCCTCTCAAGGATTGGTTACCGTTGTTCCCACACCTTCCACTAAGAATCAAATAGTGCTATCAGAGGAACCCCACATTATGGCAATTGAGCCCTTGAGCTCCAGCACTCATCAGAGGAACCTCCAGCAATTCATCCATGCAATGGTAAGACGGAACATAGAAAAGCAAACAGTACCGATCGTGCACAAAGAAGTTACCAACCAAATGTCTGAAGCAAAAGATGAAATACTTGTTTCTCAACAAGAAAACTTCGAGACCTTCTCCACCGGAATTTTTGTTGCGATCAAAGAGGGGGAAGAGAAGAGGTTAGCAGAAGAAGCAGAAAGATTAAAGGAGCAAGAAGACAGATTTCGTCGCTTCGAGGCTATAAGACAACAGGAAGAAGACCTAAGAAGACAACGCAATGAGGAGGAGAGAGAAGAACAGAGAAGAATTAAAGAGAATGAGAGAATCAGGAGACAAGAAAGAAAAGCTGTCCTGGACAACTTCATGAAGATGACAATGGAAGCACTCAAGAATGTGAAGAAGCCCGTTGCCGGTTCTTCACGTGCCATACATGCTACTGATTCAGACTCTTCAACAACTAAAAAGTAATATCTCTCTGAACTCTATGGGTCTTCAGGTAGAAAAACTTAAAACTTCTGATTTTCGATTTCAGTATGTGTTCCATGTACTACTGAGAATGATATTTTGAATGGAAACTAACCCAGGGTGAAGACAACTGATATGTGTGTAATTTGCATGATTTTTGGGATGTGAATTGAATGAATTGGTGAGAATTTGGTACACAAATCACACACATATCTCTTCTTTTCTTGATTTTCCTTCACTTGGTGGTTTGGAGTTGTTTTGTGTGTGCAGGATGTGAAAAAGGTGAAAAAATGCGAGTTTTGGAGCTAAATTGAGGCCAAGGGCGAAGCACATCCCGTTAGGGACACACATCTCCCGTTCGGGACGATAAAGAAAGAAATTGCTGAAAAGTCGAAGCTGGTCCCGCTCGGGACGGATTGGTCCCGCTCGGGACCGATACTCGGGAGGCACCAGTGCGTTCGGGATACGTCAAATAGGCGTGAATTCGAGAGATGGTGTGAGGGTCGTAGCAGATCCCGCTCGGGACCGTCTCATCCCGCTCGGGACGGATCGGGTTTTCTCGGCGGATAAGTTTTCTTCTCCCGCTCGGGATGGAGTTTTTCAAAGGAGGATCCCGTGCGGGATTGAATCACTGAAGCTGCGGGTTTTACACCTATAAAAGGCCAAAGTTCGACTTTTGAAAACCCTAGGGAGACTAAGGCTTAATCGGAGGCGATTTTCACTTCCGGAAAGCTGGAAATTGAAGGTGGAAGGAAGGATTCGAAGCGAGATTGAAGATTTAACATTAATTCCTAAGCTTCTTTATTCTACTTTCTCTTCTATGTTCTACTTTATGGTTTTGATGAATTCATTTAGAATTATGAGTAGCTAAACTCATTGTTGAGGATTTGGATGTGATTGGGATGATTTGAATATTGTTTGGATTTGGATTATTGAAGTTTTTCAAGGTTTTGATTATTATTGTGGATTCAATTTGTGTTCCCTTCATGATTGATCACCATGTGTTGGAAAGTATGCCTCAATGAATTAACTTGATAGGTTTGTGCATTAGAGGGGATTGCAATAATAATTGGGTATTATTTCACTTAGAAGATAGGTGAATTGGTATCTAGGTCAATGAGTTCAATGTGCTTTTGGGAGTTAATTGAGATTAATATACCTAGACTTAGGTAGAGATTTCAATTAGTCAACGGTTATTGCACCGGTACTAAGGGTTTTAACTAGAGTTTGATGAACCGACCCATGCTATCTATTGAATCTGGTTTGTGTGAGTGACAAGTCCAAACATATTCATAATCTACTCCCAATCCATCCTATATTCCTCAACCGTACTCCTTTGGAATTTACTTAGTCGAATTGAAGTTTATTTAATTGTTTTAGTCGTTAATTGCATGTTAGATAGTTGGAATTTGATATTCAAAGTATTTTATCGCATCTAGATATTAGGTTTCAAAATCAGACTTTTACTTGAATAACGGGCGAATTGAGTCTTCGTGTTCGATAATTTATACTTGATAAAAAAAATACTGCAATCAAGTTTTGGCGCCGTTGCCGGGGACTCAAATTGTAGGTCTTTATTTGATATTAGGAGATTTAAAAGCTTGGTAGTCTAGATTTATTTCATTGTTACTAAATTGAAGTTCTTGTTGGTGCAGGTTGTGCATGATTACAAGAGCCAGGGCAAAGAAAATACAAGAACAGGCAGAGCAGGTAGTCGTGAAAGAAGATATGGGTGACGAGATTCCAGGGAACGACAGGCAGTTGATTGAGGATCTACAGAGGCAACTGGAAGAAGTCCGGAACCAAGTTAACAATCAGGGCGGACGTGAGCGAAGAGAGGAGAGGAGAAATCCTCTCAACAATCTGTTCCGACCCCAGAGAGGAGAATCTACTGAGGGATTCAATGTGCGAACGGACGCTACTCACTTCGACATCAAACCGTAGCTCGCCCAAATGGTTCAAAGAAATCAGTTCGGGGGGAGGCCTACTGAAGATCCGAATAGTCATATCACAAAGTTTCTGGAGGTAGCAGACATGATAAAGATCAACCAAGTCCCTCAGGAACAAATCAGAATGTATCTATTTTCCTTCTCCCTGACGGACGAGGCCAAGGATTGGTTGATAGGACTGAATAAAGCGGAGATACGCACATGGGAAGATTTGAAAGAGAAGTTTTTGCTGAAGTATTTTCCGCCAGGCCTGACGCTTAAAAGGAAAGCAGAAATTCAGGCATTCAGCCAAGAATATGACGAACCACTCTACATGGCATGGGATAGATTCCGCGAGCTTATAAGGAGATGTCCAAAACATGGGATGTCTAATGCACAAATTATCTGCCAATTTTATGCCGACGTGGAGAATGAGACACAGTTGCGGCTGGACAATATTGCTGGAGGAGACTTTCTCGATATGGAGGAAGATGAGGCCACTAAGGCCATAGAGAAGCTGGCTGAAAACAGTTTCAAATGGCTGAAGGAAAGAAGGGAATACAAACTTGTGAAGAGTGTGGCCGATTTAAAGGATCAGGAAGAGATGAAGGAAAAAATGGCCTCAATGGAAACAAAGATGGATCTACTTCTTTTGGATAGAACTCAACAGCAGCAGCAGCAGATGGGGAGTTTCGCAAGAGGAGGAACTCATATTCTGAATCAGTACGGTGAAATAGCTCAGGTGGAAGCCCAGCCAGTAGATGATGTGAACTATATTGGCAGAGGAAATTCTGGGAACTATCGAAGGCCGTACTATCAGAATGATAATCCTCAGTATCACTCCAACTTTCGGTACCCTCAGAACCAGTCTTATGGGCATCAGAACCAGTCTTATGGGCATCAGAACCAGTCTTATGGGAATCAGAACAGTGCCATGAACCCACCTCCCGGATTTGAGCAAAGAGGTGAAAGCTCGAATCAAGGAAATGGGGGTGACAATCCGCGGAGGCAGTATGGGCAGCAAGACAGAAGAGGACAGAGTTCCAGGGAAGAGGAATTTGAGAAGAAATTTGATAAGTATGATAGCATACTGACAGAGATGCAGAATCAAATCTCTACCATTGCCAAGCATGTGAGTGGGAAACACCAACAGGGACAGTTTCCCAGCGACACTGAGTCCAATCCAAAGAAGAACTGCAGCGCCATTACCACCCGAAGTGGTAAAGCATATGATGGGCCCAGTAACCCCACAGGGGGTGATGATGGACAGGAGCACCAAGATAAGGGTCCTGAAGAGGAGGACGTTGAACCTGAAGTGACTCCCCAGCTAGTCAAAACACAAAAGGGGAGCACTTCTGGAGAAATTGTCAAGGGTAGCAACATACCCTTTCCTCAAAGATTGGCAAAGAATAAGATGAGCAAGAAGTTCGCACGATTTCTGGAACATCTGAAGAAGGTTCAGATTAATTTGCCATTGGTGGAAGTTCTGCAGGATATTCCTGGGTATGCTAAATTCCTGAAGGAAGCAGTAACTCAGCGAAAGAGATTTGGGGAGTTTGAGACAGTGAATCTCTTTGAGGAATGCAGCGCTGTAATTCAGAAAAAGATGCCTATCAAGAGGCAAGATCCGGGGAGCTTCACTATTCCTTGCGTTATTGGTGGCTTGGAGATCGGTCATGCCCTATGTGACTCTGGTGCGAGCATTAATCTGATGCCGCTAACTATCTTCAACAGATTGCAGATCGGAGAGATCAAACCAACCACTATCACTCTCCAAATGGCTGATCGCTCTCTTTCGCAGCCAAAGGGGATAGTGGAGGATGTGTTGGTGCAGGTCAAAGAGTTCATCTTTCCAGCAGATTTTGTTGTGCTGGATATGGAGGAAGACAAGAATGTGCCCTTGATTCTTGGGAGGCCATTCTTACGGACCGGAGGAGCTTTGATCGATGTGAGAGATGGAGAATTGACTTTTCGATTCAATGACCAGAAGGTGACATTCTCGATTTCTGATGCGATGAAGAAGCACGAGGACAGGTATGATGAGTGCAACAGTGTTGAGGTAGTATCTCTTCCCTTTTCTTGTGATTCTGATAAGAAAGATGCTTTAGAGGAAGTTATTCATGATTCTTTGCACTCTAACTTTGACTTTGATGAGTTGTATGGAGTTTGTGATGAGTTGTTAGAGATGGTGAACGCATTGGAGAAGGCACCGGAGGTAAGGCCTAAGCAAGATGTAAAATTTCTGGAGTTGAGGACCAAGGAAGAGGAACTGGAAGCGAAGCTGAAGAAGGAACAGAAAAAAAACGAAGCCCCTGCGGTGGAGCTCAAAGATTTGCCAGAGACTCTAAGATATGTCTTCCTGGGAGAGAAGGACACGTATCCAGTGATCGTGAATTCAGCACTGTCTAAAACAGAAATTGAAAAGCTGAAGAGAGTTCTGAGGATGCACAGAACCGCGATAGGGTGGCAGGTTTCCGACATAAGGGGGATCAGCCCGTCTATTGTGATGCATAAGATCATTTTGGAGGAAGGAAGCAAGCCAAAAAGACAACCTCAGAGAAGACTGAACCCGAAAATGCAAGAGGTTGTGAAGAAGGAGGTGCTGAAATTGTTGGACAACAACAGCATTTATGCTCCGAGTGACAGCGAGTGGGTCAGCCCAACTCACATGGTTCCGAAGAAAGGAGGTTTTGAGAAAGTCATCAAGCCTGGAGGAGAGGAAGTCATCGAGAGGCCAACCACTGGATGGCGTTTCTGCATTGATTACAGGGCTTTAAATAATGCAACTCGTAAGGATCACTTTCCCTTACCTTTTATTGACCAAATGCTTGACCGTCTTGCAGGAAAATCGCATTACTGCTTCTTGGACGGATACTCTGGATATAATCAGATCATGGTGGCTCCTGAAGATCAACACAAGACATCCTTTACTTGCCCCTACGGGATTTTCGCATACAGAAGAATGCCCTTTGGGCTGTGCAATGCGCCAGCCACTTTTCAAAGGTGCATGATGTCCATATTTCATGGTTTAATTGAAAATGTTATGGAGGTATTTATGGACGATTTTTCTGTTTTTGGCTTGTCTTTTGATGATTGTTTGGTTAATCTGAAAACTGTTTTGCAAAGGTGTGAGGAAACGAACCTAGTACTAAACTGGGAAAAATGTCACTTTATGGTTAGAGAAGGCATTGTGTTAGGACATAAGGTGTCAAGTAGGGGAATAGAGGTTGATAAGGCTAAGATTGTAGCTATTGAACAGCTTCCCTTACCTAAGACAGTGAAAGGAGTTAGGAGTTTCTTAGGACACGCTGGCTTTTATAGGAGGTTTATTCAAGACTTTTCTAAGATAACTAAGCCTTTGTGTAGTTTATTAGAAAAAGACATTGCCTTTGATTCAGTGAGGAGTGTGTGAAGGCCTTTGAGAGATTGAAGAGAGCGTTAGTGTCGGCTCCTGTGTTAGTGACTCCTGACTGGGAGGAGGATTTTATTCTGATGTGTGATGCTAGTGACTCTGCTGTGGGGGTAGCTCTAGGCCAGGTCAGAGATAAGATCTTTAGAGTTATTGCCTATGCTAGCAAAACATTAAATCCTGCTCAAATTAATTATACTGTGACTGAGAAAGAGTTGCTTGCGGTTGTCTATGCTTATGATAAGTTTCGCCCTTATTTGATTGGAGCAAAGTCTATTGTCTATACTGATCATGCTGCGATTAGATATTTGTTTGCTAAGACTGACTCAAAACCTAGGCTGCTGAGATGGATTTTGCTTTTACAAGAATTTGATATGGAAATTCGGGATAAAAAGGGTTGTGAAAATGTGATTGCAGACCATCTATCTAGGTTAGAGAATCCGGTCGAGGGTGACAATCAGGCTAGTTTGATTAAGGAGGATTTTCCAGATGAGATGATTATGACTGTGACTACTTCTACTGTTCCGTGGTATGCGGATTTTTGCAATTTTTTGGTTGCAGGTATCCTACCTCCTGATGCAGAGCCCTATCAGAGGAAGAAGTTTCTAAAGGAGGCGAAATACTACTACTGGGAAGAACCGTACCTGTTTCGCAGGTGTGCTGACGGTATCATCCGCAGGTGTGTCCATCAAAGCGATTGGAGGAAGATCATGGAGGAATGCCACCATTCGGTAAGCGGAGGTCATTTCGGTGCGAACCGAACAGCTCGGAAGGTACTCTCTTGTGGTTTTTATTGGCCTTCAATTTTTAAGGATTGTATTTCTATGGTGAGAGCTTGTGAGAGATGTCAGAAAATGGGGAGTATAACTCGGAGGGATGAGATGCCACAGAAAATCTTTATTGAAGTCGATATATTCGACGTGTGGGGCATAGACTTTATGGGTCCTTTTCCATCTTCATTCGCGTTCAAATATATTCTCCTTGCCGTGGACTATGTGTCTCGATGGGTTGAGGCCATACCCACAGTTACTAATGACTCGCAAGTTGTGCTTAAGTTTTTGCAGGCATTAGTTGCTCGATTTGGCATTCCCAGGGCCTTGGTGAGCGATGGGGGCAGTCACTTCTGCAACAAGCTCATGGACAAACTGTTGGCAAGATACGGGGTGCGACAAAGAGTGACAACTGCATATCATCCGCAAGCCAATGGACAAGCTGAATTGGCTAATAGAGAGATCAAGCAAGTGCTGGAGAAGACGGTGGTCAACCAGAAGGACTGGAGTAAGAGATTAGATGACGCCCTTTGGGCCTACCGGACAACTTTCAAGGCACCAATCGGCATGTCTCCATACCAACTGGTCTACGGCAAGTCTTGCCACCTTCCAGTTGAGGTTGAACATAAGGCGTTCTGGGCAATTAAGACTTTGCATCTTGATTTCCTGAAAGCTCAAGGGGAGAGGATACAGAAACTGAACGAGCTCGAGGAATGGAGACATGAGGCCTATGAGAGCACGAAGTTGTGCAAGGAGAGAGCAAAACGATTCCATGACCGTCAGATTCGAGTAAAGAACTTCTAGAAAGGTGACCTTGTTCTTTATTTTAATTCTCGTTTGAAATTATTTCCGGGTAAGTTCCGCTCTCGTTGGACAGGACCATACAAGGTGCACGAAGTATTCGAGAACGGGACTCTGAACTTGGAAACTGAAGATGGCCACCTCTTCAAGGTAAATGGGCACCAGGTCAAAAGATTTCACACTTCCGAGCCATCACGGACTGTGAATGAGATCTCAATCGCGTGATGGTAAGTGGGTAAGTTCGTCGAGCTCCCGACGTTAAACGCAGCGCTTCTTGGGAGGCAACCCAAGTTCGATTCATTTATCTTGTTTTGTATTAGATTAGCATGCATTTGCTCTCATTTTGTTTTGCATTGTATCACGTTTGGGGGAACTTTAAGTTGCTAATGTTTGTTGAAAGTTGTTCGGAGTGTTGCAGGAGGAAACTACTTCATTTTTTGGGAAAAATTACGCGTAGGCCGTGCTCAATCCCGCGCGGGACCAAGTTGTCTCGTTTGGGATAAACATAATTTGGAAAATTAAAGAAGGCCGAACATCATCCCGCGCGGGATCACTACATCCCGTTCGGGACGCGTAACTTGGTGCGTATTTTGACGTAACCCGAGCGGGAGAAGCTCGGGATGGAATTTCTGAAGTTTTAGGTGACTCGCCGTACCTCATCCCGAGCGGGATACACTGGTTCCGTTCGGGACCGGTCTATTTTCCTCAGTGAACCGGAGCCGGTCGAGCCGTCCCGAACGGGATAGGGCTGTCCCTTTCGGGACCAGTCGCGTTCTTTAAATAGCCGAGCCGCACGGGATCATAATTTTTCACCTCTTTTTCACTCCTTGCGAACGGTAACTTCAATGTCTTCATTCTTCCTTTCGATTTCCGGCGACTTAAGGTAATCTCTACCCCTTTTTGTGTTTAATTTATCTTTGTTCATTGTTTTTGTTCGATGGATTGAAGTATTGTTGATTAAATTGGGGGATTATGGATAATTGAAATTTCACCCTAGGTTTTGAAGTTATGCATGGTAGATGTTTGATAGAATGTCACAGAGAATGATTGAGATTTCTTGCCTATTTTTCTTGCGATTTTTGACAAGTTCCTTGATCTTGAATGTCCTTCATGAGGAATTTTTGTGCAATTGGGATTTATTGATGTTACTTGCAATATATAGGCTTGATTTACATGGTTGAATTTCGAATGTACTCATGTGAATGGATTCTTACGAACATGAATTATTGGTGAACTCTTGGTGCTTGGGTGATGTTGGTAAGAATGTAGGATATTGATTTTTGTTTTGTCTACCCTTTGTAGAGAATATGGCACCCCGACGCCCAACAGGATTCACTGATGCCGAATACAACACCTTCAAAGATCTGCATAAAGGCGTAGTGCCGGGTCGAAATATCCTTGCCCGGAAACTATGACAAAATTGGGCATCCGTGAGGATGTGGAGAATTTATTACAGAACATTGGATGGAAGGCGTTGTTGGAGGAAAGATGGCCAGCAATGGAGGAGCAAACCAAGGAATTTCTGGCTTCCGTGTCTGTGCGGAAGAGCATCGGTAGCTTGCCAAGCCAACTCACCTTTAAGATGGATGGTCAGAGCTATACCTTGCAGCGCAAGGAATTGGATGTTATTTATGGGTGCGCGGAGGACGCAAATTATATCCCTGAGGAGGGTTTCGATGCCAAGGACTTCTGGCAGTTGATCTCTGGAGAGACCGTCCTGGGAAGCATAAGGATGAAGCTGGTTAAGGGCCCGCTTATCAGAAACCCGATTCTGCGCTATATACACAAGAGCGTAGCCACCTCTGTCGCCGGCCGCCACGAGAGCAATAATGTTATTATTTCGAAGTTCTTCTTGCTCCACTATTTGCTGGCAGGAGCACCCTTCTCCATGGCTGCTGTGGCCATGGACAACTGGAGTCGACCCCCCACACGCCCTAACATCTATTGTGGGGGACTGATCACGCCAATACTCGACCATTTCCAGATCCCAAGGAGGGGGACAGAGGTGCCACCGTCCGTGGTGGACCTCCCAGTGCTCACATCGGCCCGGCACATATCCCTCATTCCTCGTGGTGGGCGAAGCCTGGTTAAGGCTGCCCAATACTGCTGTGACCACCTTGACTGCTCCGGACTCCGAGGCGAACATGTTGCTGGACTCGCCAATGCACAGAGCCCTGTGGCTCCGAAAGCACCGGGATGGAACTTATGGGAGTTTCGAGGACAATATTCCTATTCCGGACGATGCAGGGGATGAGTCCCCAGACGAGGAGGAAACACGGATGGACACGGGGGCGGGGACATCCTCATCTGGTGGGCGTAGCGCATGGCAGCAGGAGATGCTCCAGACCATGCAGGGCATGGCTTCTTCGATGGCAGGCATGGATTTGAGGATGGCCGGGCTGAGCACAGAGATAACTGGGTTGAGAGCCGACATGAGGGCTCAGAGGACTTTGATGGAGCAACAGTTCATGGGAGTGAACACCAGACTGTCAGGTGTTGAGACGGAGCTCCACGATTTGATTGATAATTTCCCATCATACTACCAGAGGCGCAGGCGCAACCCTGATGCTCCCGGAGGTGCCCCGCAGTGATTGCCGCCTTTCCGTCTCTTCAAACTTAGTTTCATAAAACTAAGTTTGGGGGGGTGGGACGGACGGCCGCCGGTTATTCCTTTTATCCTTATCTTTTATTTGATTGTTATGTTGTCGAACTATTGCTTTACTTGTTTTTGAATTATTTTACTTGCTTTTGTAGTGTAGTTAGGAGTTGATGGATTGTGTAGTTCGATGGGGTTGTAATGATAATTAATCTTGTCTGATGAGATTATTACATTTTGGAACTACTGGATACGTTGTGTGTGTGTTGATGATTACAGGTGGGCTGAACGAAATTCAAGCGAAACCATGCTGAAATTGTTAAGGAATGTTCGCACTTGGTAATTTTTTAAAAAAAGGGTACACGTTTTCTGATCTAACTCTCACACTGTGCTTGAAATTGAAATGTGTTGTGAGGAAAGGTTCTTAATTGTTATAACTTGACTTGAGATTGGACTTATGATGAAGCATAACTCGATTGAATCGTTTGAGCTTATGATAGGGCAGAATAACTTGAAATTGATGCATGCTTTAAGTTGAACAAATTTGGCAATTGACGTCATGTTATATTAATGCTTAGAACTCAAAATTTTTAACTTGTGAGATTTTGAGCCTGATGAGTACATTCTATCTCATCTTTGATTTTTTGAGAGAGGCGAGGCACAAGTGGAATGAGTAGAGTCTGTCGATGCCACTTAGTTTAACATGTACATTAAACTAGAAAATGATTTTAGGCCATTCTTTCTTAGTACCTACCTGTGATATTTGTGGAGAATAAGGTGGAAATATGATTATCCTAGCCCTTGTTTTGAAGCCAACTTGAGCCTTGAATTCTTTCATGATAAATTTAGAAACAAGTTGTGGGTAGAGAGAATACGAGATATGGAGAAGTGGGTATGTTTGTTTGAGATGAAAAATGAATTGTACTAGAAAATGAACGAAAGAAGGAAAAGAAAAGAAAATGATAAAAATAAAAAGAAAAGTAGATGGCAAGTTGAATGCATATGTAGTGAGAAAAAGATGAGAACTTGTCGGGGTGTGAAATAAGAGTAAGCCTTTGATATTGAAGGGTTGATCGTTTGAATATTGGCAAGTTGAATGCATAAGTAGTGATGAAGGATGAGAACTTGTCGGGTGTTGGAATAAGAGTAGGTACTTTGATATAGAGCGGTTGAATGGTTGAATGTTGAGAAAGGGGATTGAATGAATGAGTCACTTTTGCCTAAAACACCCTACCTATTAGTCAGCCACGTTACAACCCGATAAAAGCCCTATTTGATTCTAGAACGATGTGTCGATGTGAACGATTGTGGCTGAGATGAACAATATGAATGAAACTTGTGCGCTTGTGTTTGAGTGAAAGAGAGAAAATTAACCTGATACAGTTGAGTGTGAGTGTTACTCCTTATATAATCACATGCCGGTAAGGTTGAGTTCTTTGCATTAATCCAAACATGGTGGATACTGAAAAATTTGTGAGATTGAAGTATGCATCGATAGATAGTGGTGAGCTATGAAGCATTGCACCAAGCGAATGAAAATCTAGTTTTTGTTTTCTTGATTGAGGACAATCAAAGGTTTAAGTTTGGGGGGTTTGATATGTGTGTAATTTGCATGATTTTTGGGATGTGAATTGAATGAATTGGTGAGAATTTGGTACACAAATCACACACATATCTCTTCTTTTCTTGATTTTCCTTCACTTGGTGGTTTGGAGTTGTTTTGTGTGTGCAGGATGTGAAAAAGGTGAAAAAATGCGAGTTTTGGAGCTAAATTGAGGCCAAGGGCGAAGCACATCCCGTTAGGGACACACATCTCCCGTTCGGGACGATAAAGAAAGAAATTGCTGAAAAGTCGAAGCCGGTCCCGCTCGGGACGGATTGGTCCCGCTCGGGACCGATACTCGGGAGGCACCAGTGCGTTCAGGATACGTCAAATAGGCGTGAATTCGAGAGATGGTGTGAGGGTCGTAGCAGATCCCGCTCGGGACCGTCTCATCCCGCTCGGGACGGATCGAGTTTTCTCGGCGGATAAGTTTTCTTCTCCCGCTCGGGATGGAGTTTTTCAAAGGAGGATCCCGCGCGGGATTGAATCACTGAAGCTGCGGGTTTTACACCTATAAAAGGCCAAAGAATTCCACATTTGGAGGGTTCGACTTTTGAAAACCCTAGGGAGACTAAGGCATAATCGGAGGCGATTTTCACTTCCGGAAAGCTGGAAATTGAAGGTGGAAGGAAGGATTCGAAGCGAGATTGAAGATTCATCATTAATTCCTAAGCTTCTTTATTCTAGTTTCTCTTCTATGTTCTACTTTATGGTTTTGATGAATTCATTTAGAATTATGAGTAGCTAAACTCATTGTTGAGGATTTGGATGTGATTGGGATGATTTGAATATTGTTTGGATTTGGATTATTGAAGTTTTTCAAGGTTTTGATTATTATTGTGGATTCAATTTGTGTTCCCTTCATGATTGATCACCATGTGTTGGAAAGTATGCCTCAATGAATTAACTTGATAGGTTTGTGCATTAGAGGGGATTGCAATAATAATTGGGTATTATTTCACTTAGAAGATAGGTGAATTGGTATCTAGGTCAATGAGTTCAATGTGCTTTTGGGAGTTAATTGAGATTAATATACCTAGACTTAGGTAGAGATTTCAATTAGTCAACGGTTATTGCACCGGTACTAAGGGTTTTAACTAGAGTTTGATGAACCGACCCATGCTATCTATTGAATCTGGTTTGTGTGAGTGACAAGTCCAAACATATTCATAATCTACTCCCAATCCATCCTATATTCCTCAACCGTACTCCTTTGGAATTTACTTAGTCGAATTGAAGTTTATTTAATTGTTTTAGTCGTTAATTGCATGTTAGATAGTTGGAATTT
Source organism: Plectranthus barbatus (assembly GCA_026898455.1). Lineage (NCBI taxonomy): Eukaryota > Viridiplantae > Streptophyta > Magnoliopsida > Lamiales > Lamiaceae > Plectranthus > Plectranthus barbatus. Next base: position 73,243 of record JAPKLW010001184.1, read on the forward strand.
GATATTCAAAGTATTTTATCGCATCTAGATATTAGGTTTCAAAATCAGACTTTTACTTGAATAACGGGCGAATTGAGTCTTCGTGTTCGATAATTTATACTTGATAAAAAAACACTGCAATCAACAACATCTCATTGTCCTACGCTGATCTAATTGAATTAGCTGAAGTTACACATTCAGTGTAATCAGCAAACTGCGTGGATGTCATGTGTGTGAAATGTTCCTATGATTGCTTGATAAAATTGTGTGTGAATGTGCTATGTGCTGATATGATGAAAGATATTGAAGCCATTTACCAGATGAAAATTGTTGAATAATCGAGCAATACCCTTGATATTTTAAGGGGGAATGTTTAGGAACAATACTGAGTCTACGGGAGTTGAGATGCTGATAATAGATCTAATAGGAAAATTCTTTGTAATCTCAGTAATCAGCTTTCCCATGATCTGTAAAGATTAAAGCTATAGATAGAGGCTTTGATCGCACCAAAAAGGGGAAAATTGTTAGGAATATTATTAGATATTATTAAAAAAACCCTTTAATTGTAATTGATTCATAGTCTTAGGATGATGTATTTTGGTGCATCAAAGCTCTAGCAACTGAGTATCGAGTCAATTGTAAAATTCCCGTATAGGAATTTATACTCGAGTTGTAATAGAAAGGAAAAAGAATCAAGAATGCTAAAGGAGTCAGCAGACTTGATAAATTGCTGAAGATTGTGAAAAGAAGAAAGGGCCAGCAAAGCGGAGGAACATCACAAGAATGCTGAAGGAATAACTCCAGCAGAATCCGAAGGTCTTAGCTCAAACTACTGAGATACCCGACGCATGCCAGGGGCCAGCAAACGACAATCAACAATCAAGAGAAGTTACGGAGGCGTGAATCAGACGGATCACAAATCACAAAAAAAACTGACCTATCAGAGGATAGAATAATCATTATGCACAAAGGAGGTTTCAGAGCTACACCAAAAGATCCGTTCAGACAGAGACGGCTACAGATAGACGCCATGCCAATCAGAGGCGAGGAGACATGAAGAGTCTCTGTCCACTGCAGAAAAAAGAAGAACGCAGATAGGCTTGCAATACATTTTAGTCTAACGGATAGGATTCAAACAGCCGTTTGAATCCTCACCTATAAATAGGTGTCATCCTTAATTGATTCAAAGGTTTGCAAAATTCTACACTCGGAGATAACAAAAAGAGAACAAATATATTATCTATATTACACGAACACATCCGAGCTAAGTTCTTGACTGAAGCTTTTCATAAGCTTTTATCTCTAAAGATCGAGACCTGCGAAGTTAAGCTTCCTAGGTTATTTTGGGATTCTTTCTACTCTGGAAAGAATCTAGCAGTCACGATTGTTGTGCAAACGTGATTCTTACGGGCAATGCCAACACAAGAATAGGTTCCAGGAAGAACTATAAAACTCCTAGAAATCCACGTCCAAGGAGAAGGGAGGTTTGTCCTCACTCTACGGAGCGACACCGGTTGAAGATTGGAGATCAAGGTGCTTGAAGGTGCGCGTTGACCAGACAGAGGAGCTGCTCAACGTTAGAGATCAGGCCTGACCTTGTACTCATTCTTCTAGTGAATTTTCAGTCAGAGGACTGAAGAGTGGACGTAGAACAATTGTTCGAACCACTATAAAATCCTTGTGTCCTTTATTGCTTTATATTTTATATTCTGCGCATACATATTTGAAACTCAACACATCAAGTGTTGAAGTATAATCTGCAATATTGTAATTAATGAATATTCGAGTTAAAACACATTTGATAAACCCCTGCTAAGTCGAGACCTTAGCAAGATAAGTGCAAGATTAAATTAATACATCCGCTGCATACAAAACACTCTGATCGGGGACCAACAACACTCTTCGTGTCGATCGACACATCCCTTTTTTCTTAATTTTTTTCAACTTTCTTCCTTCGATCGTTCTAACCTATCTTCAATTTCGGTCGACATCTCCTACATCGATTGACACATAGAGAATTCCTTATCTTTCTAGTTGTCCCTAAAACCATTTGATTCTAACCAACTTCAATTGTTTGATATGATCTTTCATAACCTAAACTTTTCTTGAAACTTATTTCAAGTTGAACTTTAACATTTAAACTTTATCAAAACTTACTCATACCCGAGATTAAATGTCTCTCGATTGTATTTCTTGAAATGATTTGAAGTCATTGTATGAGTTCTTATACTCTCGATCACTTGCACCTTGATTCGTAATTGATTATGAAACTTCTTTCAATCATAATCCATGATGCAATTCTAAGTCAATACATAAAGTCTAGTACTTGTTCAATCAAATTGCAATGAACCTCATTTCTTGAATAATGTTTGATATTGAATCACGAGTTGTATCATCAATGTTTGACTTCCTTGTTTGTCAAATCAAATTGATAAATTATTCTTTCATACCCTTTTATCCGAAGGCTCAATACTTGAAAAGTCCATAAATGATTAAGAGTCTAGAATTCTTTGAATGTTTCAAATTAATAAATATCTCAATCTATAACCCCTGAGAACTTATTCAGATTCCTTATGTTATAGGAAAGGGCAAGGACAAGGTTATCGGATAAGACCAATCCACAGCTAACCACACCTACTCAAGGTGGGCTTTCTTACCCCTATATCGTGGGTTAAACTAAACAAAATGATGCTTTCTTTTCCAAAGCAAATCAAGCATGAAATTAATGATATTTTCGTTTTAATTATTTTGTCATTGCAAACTATTTTGTGTTTGCTATTGATAAGCTCATATTTCTACTCACTTATCGCATTAATTTCTTATTTCTTTTGTGCATTATAGTTTGTTTTCAATAATAATTTGATCATGAGTATGTTTTGGAGGGTATTATGCTTGCGGTGCAAAGGTTTGTAGGAAAATTCATCAAACAAGTGAGAAATTGGGAAAAAGACGAAGAAATCAGCCAAGAAGTGTTCTGTTTCGACCGACATGGAGACTATGTCGGTCGACACAAGCAGATCGACACGGAAGGCACAAGAGCCGCGTCGACCAACACAGATGTGTGTTGATTGACATGAAGCTGTCGATGCAAAAGAAATCAAGGGTTTTGGTGGATCGATATGTGGAATGCACGTCGATCGACGCACACTCATGTCGGTTGACGTGCATGATTTTCATGAAGAAATCTAGATTTTTGCACGTTTTGGCAAGAGTGAAGAAAGAAAAATACCAAGTTGAGCTTTTGGGCGAGATTTGAAGAGAAATACCAAATTCCACTAATTTCTACCATTCAATAGCTTTACCCTACCTCTATACAAACTCGTGTCTAGCTCATTATTGTGGATTCCCAGTTTTTTTAGTTCCAGTTCTAGTTCTAATTCCAGTTCTAATTTTATTTTTAATCTTTAGTTTTCAAGTTTTCAAGAACTAAAATCGAGAACCATTATTTTCTTGTACTTTTATTTTTCTGCATCTTTACTTTAATGTAATCTTTACTTTTTGTTTCAATGTTTATTTTTAATATGCTAGGCTAGACTCTTTATCAGATTCTAGGATTTCTCCATTTGTGATTCATGATTTGATTCGAATTCTTCAAACGCTTAAATTGGTTTTAACTCTTTGGTTTTATTTAAAATCTATTTTTCAATTGAACAATCGAGAGATGAAAATTGGAATAGGATTTTGTTATTAATTGATGGACAGAGAGGTGAAGATTAATAATAGGAAGAAAGAATTTAATATATTTAATTTTCTGTCCGACCAAGATGAATTCAATTGTAGGTTTAATCTGATTTTTATTGAGATTGATTAACTTATGTTTTTTAGACATAGAGGAGATAATCACTAGTTAATAATCTAGGTTTTAATTGCCCGACGAAGGAATAAATTCCACTTTAACAGATTTGACACCAAAAGTATCTTTTATGGGTTTGAATTATTTATTTCTTGCATGTTGATCAGATTGGTAGATTTTCCTAGGATATGTGCTTTTTTAAGTTTGAATTTCTTTTAAAATCCGTTTTCATTAAAACCCAAAACCCTCAAATTTGGATGAGCCCAAACAAAAGATTGAAAAACTACATTCAATACATGAAATACTATCATTGCACTATCCCTATGGGTTCGATAACCTTCGGGTTCTTATAAATTTATTTGCCCTTTGCTATAATCTGTGTACAGATTTTGCATCGATTAAATTGGCGCCATTGGCGGGGATAGTCAGATTGTATTTTGTTACTGTCTTCTTTGATGTTTTTTGGCTTGGGTCAATATTTATTTAATTATTTATTTTACTGTTTAATTTCGCGTGCGTGTGTGTGATTCGTGTTTTTGTTTCGAGCGATGCATCCACCGCATCGGTCGACACGCCTGCGTGTCGGTCAATGTGCATTGATAGTTTACCTTTTCCTGCGCAGGTGCATGAACACGCGAGCGAAGGTAAAAACACTCGAGGCATTTGATCCTGAGAATGAAGCAACATGTATGAAGAACAAAAAGAAAGGAAAAGAGCATCAAAGAGAGATTGCAGATAATCAAGAAGCCCCTTTGCAAAATATGACTCCAGAGGAGCAGAGACAGTTCATGGATGAGGTGCAACAATTGAGAGCACAACTTCTAGCAACTCAGACAGCACAAGCGAGCAGGCTGCGAGATTTGTAGAACTGAATGCAGCAGGGAACAACGAGAGACGAGTCGTGATGCAACAAAGTTCAATCTTGGACATATTTCTACAACAACAAGAGGAGCCTGGATTCAGAGTAGGCATCAATGCCAACAACTTTGAGTTGTGGACTGGCCTAATTCAAATGGTGCAACAAAATCAATTTGTGGGGAAGGCCATAGAAGACCCGTATGCTCACCTAAACTAATTCATCGAGGTATGTGATAGAGTGAAGCAAAATAAAGTGTCGCAAGATGTGATTTGGATGAGGTTACTCTCGTTCTCACTCGAAGATGAGGCGCAGTCTTGGTTCGCCAGTCTTGACAAAAGTCAAATTGGGAAATGGGAGGAACTTCGAGCAAAATTCCTTACCAACTACTTCCCGCCGAGCCTGTTGTTAAAGAGGAAAGCTGCTATCAAACACTTCAACCAAAGATATGATGCGTCACTGTATGAGGCCTGGAAGAGGTACAAGGTGAAGGGATTTAAGTGAACTGAATCACAAATCCAATAGCTGAGATCGTTAATTGGAATATAAAAAATAATTAATATGCCTATGATTAATCGTAGCATGCTCCTATTGATTATGCATAAGGGGGTTTTTGCGGAATACCTGGATTGTAGATCCTGAAGAACGTAGTGCGCAGAGATTTGTTCCTCGATCCTCTTTCTTGCGCACCAAGATTTATTCCTAACAGATCAAGGAATTAAATCTTTGAAATTAAACAATTAATTTCAAAAACAAAGAGGGAGAGAAGAAAGAACACGATCCTCCTAATCTGATCTTTTGATCTGTATCCCAACTCTAATCCGAATATCTGGTGAAGATTCCCTTCGGATTCCTTTGCTGGTTGAGAAGCAGAATTTCCTCCTCGTTTCTCAGATCTAGTCGATCACACACAGCTCCTAAATCCTGGTTTGCTGTGTTGCAACATATGATCTTGTGGTGTGTTGTGATCTAAGAACCTGAGGCCTATTTATAGAAAATTCTGGACTTCTATTGGGCCTGAGTTTTCATGGGCCAGACCAGGGACCAGAATGCAAATAGCAAATAAGGCCTATCAATTAATTAATTCCCATATTAAACCCAAAATATAATTAATTAATTAATATTGATTCATTCCACCAGAGAATCAATATTGTCCTACCTATTTGCTACCATGTTTTGAGGTACGGGTTGCATGGGCTCGGTATATCCCCACATTTAAGGTTACAGACATTTGTTAATTAGTTCAGGCTCTGACAAGCCATTTAATTAATTAACATCTTATATTCCTGAGTCAATCCACTCAACATTTTTTCACTTATGCTTGAACTTAATCAGCCTGCAGGATTAAGCATAACGAACCTTTTGAGCTGCTCAGGGAATGTCACCATCCTATACTGGATGTGGTTACCTAGTTCCAGTACCACACAGTCATACACAAACTGCTATCACCCAAGATGCAGATATACAAGCTCAACTAGAACCTTTCACTGCAACTCAAAGTGATACACAATATGTATATACTTTTGTACCTTCATTTAGGTTTAGGATCTCATCAAGCCATAAAGATCCAAATTCTTTTAATGTTAGATAAAAGAATCGATCTCAACTTAGGTCCTTAACAATGCGTGCCCCACACCAGCATACCAAGCCATCCAAGATAAGATGCTTATTACTACGTATGTTGCAGCCTACACCGACAGTCTATCTTGGGACTATCTCAGCTGTGATAACTTTTTATATCTCGTTAGGTCAAACGATCCATACGATCTTCCATGATCTACTACACACCGTATGATCTCCCTATCGAGGAGATAAGAGGATAAGAGTGTTTGCGACACATGTTTGTTAATTCAGACAAGAGATGAACATAGAACATTTATGATTCCCAGTATATTAACCAATCGACCTTGTACATAATATACCAATCATAATGATTTCAGTATATAAATCCATCAATCTCCCATTTATACTCAAAAGCATTATATAGGTGCTTTCCAGAGTATAACGCGTCTGGCTTTGCCCTTAGCCCAAGGTTACGTACATGCATCTCGTAGACCTTCTAAGGCAGAGCTTTTGTGAATAGATCCACTAGATTATTCTTTGTATCAATCTTCTCTACTAGCATATCACCCCTTGCCACGATCTCTCATATAATATGGTACTTCCTCTCAATGTGTTTTGTTGCTCTGTGAGTTCGTGGTTCCTTTGAATTAGCCACAGCTCCCAAATTATCACAATACACCGTGATAGTAATCACGTCCAACTCCAGAAGGAAGTTTCAAAACCATACTGCTTCTTTCGAAGCTTCAGAAGTTGCCACGTATTCTGCTTCCATGGTGTAGTCAGCAATGCACCTCTGCTTTGCACTCCTCCATGATATGGCCCCACCTCCCAATGTAAACACATAGCCAGAGGTAGACTTCTTTTCATCTCGGTCTGCTTGTAAATCCAAATCCGTATTACCCACAGGGCACAACTCCTCACACTGATAGACGAGACAATAGTCTCTAGTCCTTTTCAAGTATTTGTGTATGTGCTTTACCGCGGTCCAATGCGCCTGTCCAGAGTTAGACTGATATCTTGCTACCATGCCTACAGCAAAGCAGATATCTGGCCTCCTACATAGCATTGCATACATGAGACTCCCCACGGCCGATGCATACGGCATGTTGTTCATTTCGTCTTTCTCCTTTTGTGTCACAGGACACTGATCCTTGGAAAGATGTACGCCATGTTTGAAGGGTAACAAACCTTTCTTGGCAGTTTGCATGCTGAAATGAGCAATCAAAGTATCCACATATGACGCTTGAGACAAGGCCAGCATCCTTTTCTTGCGCTCCCGCAAGACTTTTACCCCTAGGATGTATCCTGCCTCCCCAAGTTCCTTCATATGAAACTGTTCGGATAACCATCCTTTTATGCCCGACAATACCTCCACATTGTCACCAATTAGGAGAATATCATCTACATAAAGTGCAAGGAACACCACGCTTCCTGTTGGTCCCGGATATCAGGGTATAACTTGGCAGCGGAAAATGTGTTTAATCGTTTCTTGCACTCTGCTGGTTACTCAGCTGACTGGGACCTTGTCAGCTGGTAAGTCAACTTGCACTCTGCGTACACAGCTGACTGGCGACTGGCTGGTCAGCTGGTAGCTCAAGACTTAGAATATTTTTAACCTTGTTTGCACAGTTATATCAGTTTTCAGATATACACCAGCACTTTGGTGCTGGGTTTTAAATCAGTATGAAATGCAGAAAGCTGATAAAAGACAAAGGATTTATAGTGGTTCGATCAACTGATCTACGTCCACTCTCCAGTCGTAGCACTGGAAATTTACTATAGAGTAATCGGGTACAAGCGTCCTACGATCTATCTCTAGCTGGTGAATGCCTCGTCCACCAGTTCACTAGATCAACCGCTCCCGGCCTTGTCCTTCTTCAACTCTCTTCTCGGCTGGTGGAGTGCGAGCACGTCACTTCAACCTCCACAGCTTCACTGGGTGTTTAGTTCTCCCAAGAACGTGTCTTCTCAATACGGCAAAAGCCCGTAATAACTCAAGTGCTGGCTAGCACAAGAGCTGCTGTGAACTTCCTCGGAAGAGAAAGAACACCAAAGAGATCTGTAACTTACAAGCTGGAAGCTTGAAGTCTCGTGTTTGAATAAATCAACACACGGTAAGCTTTTAGAAAAGCCTCGAAAGTTTTGCTTGCTTGCAATAAAGTTTCAGACTTTCGGTAGTTGAGTATGGCCAGAAGAGTATTGAATGTTGGTGGATCCCAGGTATTTATAGCCGAGGGATCCGATTCAAATCTTCTAGCCGTTTGGACACATCCGGAAAAGGTCTCTGTCCTCGCATGTCCTTCAGACGGTGGCAGGTAGGAATTTCCGGAAAGCGCCATGCTTTTGTCCACTTTATCTGACATTGATCTCTTTATGTCAGAACGGCACTATTCGTCAGTACGAGGAATCGGAACTGGTGTCTTGAACTGATAGACTTTAAGGTATCCTCCCTTAAAGTCATACTTTGTCAGTTTATTCCTCAGACGAATCTTCTTTTTGTCTCTAAGACACTGGGAGAGCGAATCTTGAATTCTGCTGGTAACATCCGACTGGCAGATCATACTGGTGATCTTGTGCTGGCAGTCTCTGCTGATGACTTGCGTTGGCACAATGTAAGTCTACCAATTTGTCTGGATGTTAACTCTTGGAATCTCCCATGACTGGTGACTTCACCGCTGGTGAACAGTGTCAGTGAGAACACCGATTCTGCTGATAAGGTTTGTCAGCCGCCTGCTGATGAAAACCTTCCCAACTGGTGAACAGTAGCCAGTCGATAGCTCTTCTCATGCTGATGAACTGTGTCAGCACGAGTCTTGTCAGTCGCTTGCTGGTGAGACTTCTCTCAACTTGTAAGTACATCTCATGCTGGTGAACAGTGCCAGCATGAGTCTTGATCAGCTGCGACTTACAACTCAAAAGACCTAAACAGGACTTTACATTTGAGACTAGAGCTATTCTAGAGACAAACTGACGCTGGTATGACTTAGGATTTGATCCACCAAAACACCAAACTAGAATCTAAACAAGTAGCTACTGGGGAAAGGAAACTTAGCCAAATTTCCCAACAATTTCCCCCTTTTTGGTGCGATCAAAGCCTAACCAGCGAGCACTCAGCTGATGAGGAAAGTTACAGAATATTTCAGGGTTTTACAAATAAACCTATCAGATCTAAACCCATGAAAATACTTCCTCACACCAGCTCTAACTAAAAATCTTCCCCCTCAAACCAGGAGAGATATTGCTCGTTTAAAATATGAAAATTGAGATCAGAGCAAAAAGATTTAAAGTGTGTGATACGAGTGCTGGTGCTGATTACACTGGAAGTGTAAGTTCAGCTGGTAAGTAAATACTCAGACAATTTGTTGGACAATGAGAAATTGTCATCAACTTGTCAGTAATCAATCCATTTAAAATGTAGCATTACAAGTACAGGATAGAAAACTGACTAGTCTAGAGATACAAATACTTACAACAAAACGAAGAAGCTAGACTATGGCTGAGAAGATGATCCTGGTGATTGAGTTCTGCTTGTGAGCGACCTCAGGATCTCAGTAAGCGCTGTCATGTCTTGTCTTCTCTTCTCCCTTTCCTCAGCTGCAATCCTCCTCTCCTCTTCAGCTAGACGAGCTCTCTCAGCCTCAGCCCGTGCTCGCGCACTTTCCCCCTCTTGGATCCGCGCCAAAAAGGAGGACACTCCAGCGGTGAATGACTCCATCTGCTGAGTCATCTCGGTTCGGAAGCTGGCAAAGCGCTGGTCCATCCTGGCATCAATGATTGCAAGAAGCTGTGCAGGGGGATGGATCTCGGAGATAGGCATTGCGGAGACTTCAATGGAAGAGGAGGGTGCATCAGTTGCGGAAGGAGCCGCTGCTGGTTCAAATGCAGCTGGTATCTCCATCGGGGCTGGCTCCTCCGCTGGCACTGCAGCTGCAGCTGGTTGCTCTGCTGGTACAGCAGCTGCTGCTGACTCCTCAACTTGTACTTCTTCAGCTGACTCCTCAGCTGATTCCACCACTGGCACTGCTGCTGGAGCTGGCTGGACTTCTTCAAGAACGGGTGGGGCTGTGAATTCCACCACTTGCCAGTCCATATGATCAGGGACGAGATCGCCCGAGACAATAGGAACAGGAGGGACGGCAAGGGTCAGCCACAAACCACGCGAGGGATCCTCCGCCACTGGGTGGTCTACCAGCAGAGCGCTGGCAGCCATGTCGAACAGGACAGCATGGTAGGGAGGGATCCTCGGGAGGGTAACCAGCACTTTGAGGCGTCGGAGCGCATATGTCAGCTGGTACCCCCGACTGGTGACTCGAAACTGGAGGAAAGGTAACTTGACCTTTTTCAGTGGCGGGAGGCCGGAGCTTCCAGTCAGCTGCCTATACTCAGCAATCTTCAGCAATCGACGCTTGATTCTCCTTGTAGACAGCTGCTGGGGGCATTCAGGATCAGTGCCCATGAAAGCATTAGCCCACTCCTCCTCCGCTCTCCAGTAGCCAAGACCCAGCCTGGCATAAAGGACCGCCCGCTTCTCCACCGTCAGCAGGCGCTGGCATCTGTCAAAAATTCTCCACCTCCGGAGCTCCATACATAGGTCCGGATCCACCCTCCAGAGTCGTCGGTAGCTGGATATCATCTCGTCATTGACGGCATTTTCCACCTCAGCCGTGATGTTCTCCGCATATTCATAGAGGGTGGAATTGTAGTATTCCACTGGCTGCAGGGGCAGGCACCAGTCAGAGATTCTGGAGGCATATACCGACTGGTGGGGGAGTCCGCTGAAGGGGATTATGTTGAATGCAGATGGCTCTGGCACTCTTGAATTATAAAAAGCCATCTCCCCGCGCTGCTCCCACCGGTGCACCCCTGTCACTTGAGCCTGGAAGGCATCCTCATCAACCAGTTGATGCTCTTGGATGCAGAGCATATACGGTCGCCTTTCAGTTCGAGCATGCTTAGCTGGTGGTGTAGAGGATGCTGCTGGTCGCCCGGAAGTTGATGTCGAGGCATCTGTTGATCGGGGGCGACTGGCAGGACGGCGAGCCTTATCGTCAATGTCTGGGAACAGATCCCTTGGCTCCATCCTCTGTACCATGGAGTGAGATACCACCTCCTCAGCTGGCTCCTGTGCTGGCTCCTCAGCCCTTGGTTCCTCTGCATCCTCGGATTCAGAACTGACATCCGAGAAGCTCGCCAGTTTTACCGGGGTGGTCGCCCGCACTTCTCCTCCTCCACTGGCTTCCCCTTGCGTCGCCAGTGGGACTTCTTCATCACCTCCACCACCCCCTTGCGCGGGTGGAGGGACATCAGCAGTTTCCTCTGGATTGTACTCATCCACCAGAGTCAACACATCATTGTCAGCGCCCAGCACCAGCAGGCGTGTAAATGAGTCTTCTGGTAAGATCTCGCCTGGTGCTGGTGCTGGTGGCCTCGCACTTGTGGAAGTTTCGGGCACATTCCACTTGCCCTTGCCCACCAGGTGCAATTGTTTGGCCATTTCCTGCTGACGCCTGGCCTCATGCTCAGCCTTCACCTTTGCATAGGCTTCATCGCGAGCTGCCAGCTCAGCCTCTCTTCTTCGCTGGTCATCCAAAGCCTTGAGCCTTGCCTGGGCTTGCTTCTTCCTGACTATGGAGGCTTGCTGCTCCTTCTTCGCCTGCTCCACCACCCGCTGAGCTCTGGTTTGGACCCTCTTCCTCTTGCGAGTCATCCTCTCCAGTGTCTCCTCTTCAGTCAGCCCCAGTATGTTCTTTTTAACTGGGATGGAGATCTTCCCAGACTCAGGGTCATATGCAACAGCTGACGGTAGCTGCTGGTGCTGGGAAGTCTTTGGCTTCTTGTGGGTAGGCTTCTTGGTGACTGGTACAAGTTGTACATCCCGCGGGTGGATACCAGTCGCCTCAGCCACTGCGCCTTCCATGGTTTCGAAGAGAGACTCCGTCTCCATCTTCCTCTTCAACTGAGCCCTGGCCTCATCAGTCAGTGGGAGAGCCACAGCTGGCACTTGCTCCCCTAGGTCTTCTGAGTCCTCCTCAGAAACGACCTCAGCAGGGTCCACTGCTGACTTCCCTTTCAGCCTTCGTGGCTTCTTGTAATCTGGATGAGGCAGCTTCACCTTCGTGGCTGGTATGAAGTCGGTACCAACCAGCTGTTCCCCCTGATCCACGCCATCACCCAACTCCATCTCCAGGATGCGGCTGATCCTCAGCCCGAAGGATACGGCGTGGGAAAACCTCCCTTCAGTTGGCACGATGGAGTTCCACGCCACATTCTCCAGCAACCGGCCAAAGAAAAATTCGGCCCAATTGCCTTGAACTCCATCCACCAGGGCACACATCACGGAGAACTTCCGCAGGCTCAACTCGGCGTACGAGCCGACTTCACATTGTAGCATGCGAACTACAATGTCGCACACCATCTGCCAGTACTCCTCCATCTCGGACTTCTTCATGCCAGTCCGGAAGGCGGAGACTTCTGGCTTCTTCCATTGCGCCCACCGCCTCCTGAATTCCACCGTATCATCCTGATGATACGTGGCCACTTCTTCTCCTTCATTCCTCAGCCCAAACAGATCGGCGAGGTAATCGGCAGTGACGGTGATCAGGTGACCAAAAACGGAAGTTGTGAAAGACTTCCTGTCGTCAGCTATCACGGCCCGAGCATAGAACTCGGCTACCATGTGGGGATGGAAAGTCGTGGGCGTCGCCGTGAGGTACTGACGGAGCTGTTCTCGATCAATCATCTCCATCAGCTCCTCCCCGAAATTTTTCTCAGCCAGTTTTGCATTCAAAATTTTCTCTTTCTGGACCTGAGCAGCCCTAATCTGCGCGTTAGAGAGCTGTCGCCTAGTCGCCGGCTTGTTCAACTGAACCAGTCGGGCGAACGGATAACTATAATCCACATCCTCTATCTTTACAATGCCAGTATATGTTGGCATATGAGCTTCAGCGAGGGGTAAGTCTGGTGAACCAGACGAGGATGATGTAGATGTAGATGGAGGGTTATCAGCTGGAGGTTGAGAAGATGATGCCATGATTTCAGAAAGATTCAAGATTCAGAAAAGTTCAAAGGAAGATGAGAGAGTTTTGAACGATATAGGGTTCTGAAAGTAGGGAAACATAAAGATTAACCCGAATGAAGGGATCGGGTATTTATACGAAGGACCATGCAGGATCAGACGTCCAGGATCAACGCTCAGCAAGCGAGGATCGACGGTCATCAGCAGGCCCGGTTCCCTGTGCGACGTGCACGGTCGTGCTGACGTGGGCTACGCCGTGGAGCTGACTTGGCGTGCTCTGATTGGTCACAAGAGTGCTTTTGACTGCGCAGTCACTGTGCGCATTAAATGTGGCATTAAATGCCGCATTAAATTCTGAGGTACGCACACGCAAGTCGGATTTGAACAATCCCGCCATTTCTGAGACAGCTGGCACGACTCTTGGACTTCAAGAGATCGTCAGTTGAGAGCTGGGACTCAACTG
>JAPKLW010001184.1:96911-120821 GCA_026898455.1 Plectranthus barbatus
GTGATCTTGTGCTGGCAGTCTCTGCTGATGACTTGCGTTGGCACAATCTAAGTCTACCAATTTGTCTGGATGTTAACTCATGGAATCTCCCATGACTGGTGACTTCACCGCTGGTGAACAGTGTCAGTGAGAACACCGATTCTGCTGATAAGGTTTGTCAGCCGCCTGCTGATGAAAACCTTCCCAACTGGTGAACAGTAGCCTGTCGATAGCTCTTCTCATGCTGATGAACAGTGTCAGCACGAGTCTTGTCAGTCGCTTGCTGGTGAGACTTCTCTCAACTGGTAAGTACATCTCATGCTGGTGAACAGTGCCAGCATGAGTCTTGATCAGCTGCGACTTACAACTCAAAAGACCAAAACATGACTTTACATTTGAGACTAGAGCTATTCTAGAGACAAACTGACGCTGGTATGACTTAGGATTTGATCCACCAAAACACCAAACTAGAATCTAAACAAATAGCTACTGGGGAAAGGAAACTTAGCCAAATTTCCCTACACTTCCACTGACACACAGATGGTACACGCAAATCTCGTTTAAACATTGTGAAAATCCATAAGATTTAATCACTTCATCAAAACGTAGATTCCATGACCGTGAAGCTTTCTTGAGTCCATACAGCGACTTCTTGAGCTTCCAGGCCAAATGTTCTTTGCCCTTCTGACATAACCTTCTGGCTGTTGCATATAGATGTCCTGACCTTCTTCAAGGTACCCGTTTAGAAACGCGGTTTTGACATCCATCTGCCAGATCTCTAGGTCCATATGTGCTGCTTTGGCTAGGAGTGTACGAATGGACTTAAGCATGGCTACCGGTGAGAAGGTCTCGTCATAGTCTACACCTTCTGTTTGACAATAACCCTTCGCCACCAACCTTGCTTTGAAAGCTGTAATTTCACCATTCGCTCCTTTCTTTCTTTTGTATACCCATTTGCACCCTATGGCTCGATGACCATCTGGAAAATCTATTTTCTGGTATACATCCATAGCCGTTATGGATTCTATCTCCGAATCCATGGCGATCAGCCATTTGTCCGCATCTTTATCAGATACTACCTCGTCATACGTCCAGGGGTCGGTATCGTCAAATCCACTTTTCAGGATAAAGTCAGAAGACTCTCCCACGAACATGTACCTTTCTGGTTGATAAATAATCCTCCCACTGCAACGAGGCATCTGAGCTGTGTCAGTAGTTGGTATAGTACGCATTGGTCCCATGCCTTACAATGATGGCAGTGTTGGTATTTCCTCACCTATTACAAGTGGATTTACCACTACACTGGGCTTTCCTGATGGAATCGCTTCATTATCTCCAAGCTCGTGGAGGATAATTTCACTCTTGGATCTGTGGTTTATTACATATTCATCCTCCAAGAATCTTGCGTTGGTACTGACAACCACTTTTTTATTCTCAGGACAATAAAAGTAACCACCTTTCGTTTGCCTGGGGTATCCTACAAACATCATCAACTTACACCTACTTTCTAACTTATCAGTTTCCTTTGTCAGCACATATGCTGGACAACCCAAACCCTCATTCTGGTTAAACTTGGCTTTCGCCCATACTAGAGTTCCAGAGGTGTTTTAGGAACTGATTAAGAAGGTACCAGGTTAAGAAAATAGGCCGCTGTTTCTAAGGCATATTCCCAAAACGAAATTGGCAAGCTTGCGTAACTTATCATGGACCTAACCGTTTCCAAAAGAGTCCTATTTCGTCTTTCTGCTACACCATTTTGTTGAGGGGTTCCTGGTGCAGTCCATTGGGGCGTAATCCCATTATCTGACAGATACTACAAGAACTCGTTACTGAGGTATTCCCCACCATGATCAGATCGTAGTGTCTTGATAGTCTTTCCTAGCTTCTTCTCTACCTCAGTTCTGAACTCTTTGAATTTCTCAAAATATTCAGACTTGTAGCGAAGAAAATAGACATATCCAAACCTTGAGTAATCGTCAATGAATGTGACGAAGTACTCATAACCTCCACGCGCTTGCGTGGACATCAGTCCACATAAGCCAGAGTGGATCAATTCCAACACATCCTCTGCTCGAGACTGACTTGCCTTAAAAGGCATGGTCGTCATCTTTCTCTCTATGCAGGATTCACATACTTGATGCGGTACCACTTGGAAAGATTCCAAGAGCCCATCGCATGCTAGCCTTTTAATCCTCTTTAGATTGATGTGACCTAGTCTCAACTGCCAGAGATATGTTTGATCCTCATCGGAAGAAAAACTTTCTCTTTAAATGATTGTTATTATTGGATGAGTTTGCAACATTCACGGAAGACTTATGCATACAATCAATGATATAGAGAGAGTTAATCAGTTTGCCATGATAGATAACACCATTATTCCCAATGATAGAAACTCCACTATAAAAAATAACTGAAAATCCATCATTAAATAACTTGGAAACTAAAATTAAGTTCCGCCAAAACACTGGCACATATAAAACATCTCTCAAAATCAAAAATTGTTTTCAAAGCATAAAGTAAAATCTCCAATGGCTACTGCTGAGACTCGTTCTCGGCTGCCCATTAAGATGGTAATCTCGTCATGCATCAGCTGCCTTGTCGGCCTGAACTCTTGCAAAGTATAACAAACATGATCGGTAGCTCTAGTATCCACTATCCATGAATAGGTAGAAACTGATGCTAAACATGTTTCCGGTATAAATGCACATGACATACCTTGTCTACCCATGCTAGGCACTAGACAATCTACTTCACTTCGCTTGCGTTTGCATGGCCTGGTGATGACTTCTGCCTCATCTTCTTCATCTAACTTTTTAAGCATTTCTTTTGCTTCAGCAACTACCTTGTCAAGAGCTGACAAAGTTGGAGCAAACTCAAATGCCATCATGTCAGATTCCTCTCGCAATAGGGCCATGAGTAACTCATAAAGAAGAAACTCACGCCTGGAAGCAAGAGATTTGATGAAATCATCAAAAGAATCGGATAGAGAGTGTAGGACAATGTTTATTTCTGCCCGTCTATTAATTCGTCCACCTCTCTTTCTGTACTTTCTCATGATTTTCATCATGCTGATGAAGTGCAAAACCAACGAACTCCCCTCAGTCATTTTCTTGCAAACCAGGTCCTTCACAAGATCATAAATGATAGTTCGTCTCACCTTCCCATATACTTTCACAAGGTCCCTCCATATCTCAACAGCAGTTCGGTATTTCCTGTATTTGAGCCATAATTCTCTAGACAAATTGTTCATGATGAAAAAGTAGGCAAAATCATCAGAAGCTTTCCATCTGTCATAGAATTCCTGCTCATAACCAGAACCTTTCCAATACCGAAGAGACAGTGGGTCCATGTAAAGTACATAGGCATGTTTTGCAGAACCGAGTATTTCCATAAAGCAATACTTCCACTCAGGAAAATTCGGACTAGTTAAAGGGTTCGATGTTAAGAGGTTAACAGTATGAGCAGTAGACATGTCTAAAAACAATAAATTAAAGCAAAAATAAAAACATAGTCGCAAACAATTGAAATAATTAAATATTGAAACCTTATGATAAAACAATATTAATATTTCCTCCAATTTGCCTAAGTATTACTATTGCAAGCCACATATGTGGACGTTTATAACAAAACACTTAACCAGACTGCATCTTTCAATTCCAGTCCTTTAATTCCAATCCATGCCAGGGTTCCTTAGACAAATGGAATTAATAATTGGAGACTAACTTAAGACCATATTATCCTACTGAGCAGGGATATCACAAATGAGTTATACTCTGGACAATATCTAAGCTAGCATACCACCAAAGTCAACCCTCCCATATAAGGATCTACTAGAACACACCTGATCTCTTATAATAAGGCTATCTCATTTAATTCAATCCCTAGAGAACTTATGAAAACTCCATACGCAAGCTACAAATGTAGACGTTTACGCATGAGCTCCCACTACATAATTAAATGTTTGTTTTAAGAAATCCTATCTATTAGAACTTATGGATAATAAATTAAGTAAGCTACACATGTAGACATTACCTAATAAATTATCCACTTCCAATAAAGGATCGCTTTGTGGAGGTCCTATCAAATAAATTATCAGCTTAGTAATTTTTAATTTCATAAGGTTCAATTGCACAAATTATTTTATGCAGCCATAATTATAACATTGCTAAAATTCTATCATGCCAGGCATGAACCCCAAATTTATAGTTATAATTCATTACATAAAATAAATCACATAGCATGCTTTAAAGCTGTAAATAAAAGCATTTAAACGTGCTCCTATTATCTACAACAAGCTTGTATGTTGTGCAATTAATATAAACACATATATCATGTGAAGACAAATAATAAAGCAAATAAAAAAATGTCCTCGTGGCCTCATGATAAAATTTAAGAAATAATCCTAACTAAAAAAATTTGGAATTATTTCATAGATCTTCAACTGGGCTCCCACTACTTGGACTGTGATCTGATTTTATTTTCTAAAAATTGGGCCTCCAAGATTTGATCCATCAAAAAATTGGACAACTGGGCCAGTCGACCAGATCGCGGGCCCGTGCACACATTGCAAGCCCGATAACCCACGAGAACTTAGCCTGACAGGCCACCACCGGTGAACCACCGCCGGCCGTTGTGGGCCTGCTGGAATCATACAGCAGCCATGCACGCACGTCGCGTGGCTGTAGCCCCTGATTCCACTACCCCGATCGTCACACTCATCGTCTGCGCTGCCGTCGCCCAACGCCGGCCACCTCCTTCTCCATCGTCGGCGCCTCTGGCTCGCCAAAAAAATGCGCGGGTGCGTGATGAAGATGTGCGCACTGGCTGCAGCCGCAAACCCTAGGGTTTGCACCCACTGCAATCATGCTGTCGCTCACCGACCGCTGCCCGTCGTTTGCCTCCATCCTTACGAGCCACACCGCACCACCTACCACCCCTGGTGCTGATAGCAACTGTGCGCGAGGCTGCGCAGAAATGTTGCGCGCGCATGCGGAACCTAGGGTTACACCGTGCTGCGCGCTTCTCGCGCCCCGTCTGCTGCACGCCGCTGTCCCCAGCCTCCATCGTCCGTTGTGTTGTCATCCCGATGGTCCGCCGCACCTGCCTATAGGGCCTGTGGCCGTGCGGCTGCTGTCATGCGTGCGCACGCCATGCTGGAAACCCTAGGGTTTTGCAGCGGCTGCGTCGCTGCATTGGCCTGCCGCTCGCCATTCACCGCCATGCCTCCGGCTGCACGCGACCTTCGTGCACGGCCTGCCGCTGTGCCGGACGCGACCTTCGTGCACGGCCTGCCGCTGTGCCGGTGCTATTGTGCGTTGTCGTGTGGCCCTTCTTTCTTCGTGTTCTTCATTCTTTGTTTTACAGAATTAATTTGAAAAAATTGAAATTTATATGGGATTGCATCCTAATACTATTTTTAATTTAAATCTAACCACGAATTCATCTCGTAGGTAAAAAATGAATTCTTATAAAAGGGCAGATTTACCCGAGAATCACGAGGAACAAAAACACATTCATACAATCCAAATCCATTCATGCATAGATTTAATAATAATTATCATGCAAATCATAGGCAATATTATTTTTCCGATAGAGCCAATTAATCAACCTCGCTCTGATACCAATTGAAGGGATTTATGTGAACTGAATCACAAATCCAATAGCCGAGATTGTTAATTGGAATATAAAAAATAATTACTATGCCTATGATTAATCCTAGCATGCTTCTATTAATTATGCATAAGGCGGTTTTTGCGGAATACCTAGATTGTAGATCCTGAAGAACGTAGTGCGTAGAGATTTGTTCCTCGATCCTCTTTCTTGCGCATCAAAGATTATTCCTAACAGATCAAGGAATTAAATCTTTGAAATTAAACAATTAATTTCAAAAACAAAGAGGGAGAGAAGAAAGAACCCAATCCTCCTGATCTGATCTTCAGATCTGTATCCCAACTCTAATCCGAATATCTGGTGAAGATTCCCTTTGGATTCCTTTGTCGGTTGAGAAGCAGAATTTCCTCCTCATTTCTCAGATCTAGTCGATCACACACAGCTACCAAATCCTGGTTTGTTGTGTTGCAACATATGATCTTGTGGTGTGTTGTTATCCGAGAACCTGAGGCCTTTTTATAGGAAATTCTGGACTTCTATTGGGCCTGAGTATTCATGGGCCTGACCAGGGACCAAAATGCAAATAGCAAATAAGGCCTATCAATTAATTAATTCCCATATTCAATCCAAAATATAATTAATTAATTAATATTGATTCATTCCACCAGAGAATCAATATTGTCCTACATATTTGCTACCACGTTTTGAGGTACGGGTTGCATGGGCTTGGTATATCCCCACATTTAAGGTTACAGACATTCGCTAATTAATTTAGGCTCTGACAAGCCATTTAATTAATTAACATATTATATTCCTGAGACAATCCACTCAACCCTTTTTCACTTATGCTTGAACTTAATTAGCCTGCAGGACTTTAGCATAACGAACCTTTTGAGCTGCTAAAGGAATGTCACCATCCTATACTGGATGTGGTTACCTAGTGCCAGTACCAGACAGTCATACACAAACTACTATCACCAAAGATGCAGATATACAAGCTCGACTAGAACCTTTCACTGCAGCTCAAAGTGATATACAATATGTATATACTTCTATACCTTCATTTAGGTTTAGGATCTCATCAAGCCAGAAAGATCCAGATTCTTTTAATGTCAGATAAAAGAATCAATCTCAATTTAGGTCCTTATCATTGCGTGCCCCACACCAACATACCAAGCCATCCAAGATAAGATGCTTATTACTGCGTATGCTGCAGCCTACACCGACAGTCTATCCTGGGACTGTCTCAGCTGTGATAACTATTTATATCTCTCTTGGTCAAATGATCCATAGATCTTCCGTGATCTACTACACACTGTATGATCTCCCTATCGACGAGATAAGAGGATAAGAGTGTTTGCGACACATGTTTGTTAGTTCAGACAGGAGATGAACATAGAACATTTATGATTCCCAGTATATTAACCAATCGACCTTTTACATAATATACCAATCATAATGCTTTCAGTATATAAATCCATTACAAGAAACTATTGAGACTGTGCCCCAGACATGGAATCAACTTGGAGATGCAGGTATGTCACTTTTATGAGGGATTAACTCCACACATGAAGGAGTTAGTCGATACATCTGTCGGTGGAATTTTGATGAAGAAAAGTGAGATTGCATGAGCTTGCTAGCCGACATGGCTCAGAATAGCCATAAATGGCCCACCGAGTGATAGCTTCTAGTCTAGGTAGTGGAAGCCAAGCCGGAATTTGATGTTGTTGCTGAAGTCAAGAAACTCCGAGAAGACATTGGGAAGTGGAGGCAGTGAAACCTACTACTGCTGTTGCTGCCAAGAAAAGCATGGCTATCTTTCCAGTTGAAGCCGATTACATCAACCGTGGGGGCACGAACAGTTCATCTAGAACTGGGGAAGCCGAGGTAAATTATATTGGAGGAGGCTATCAAAATAACTACCGAGGCAATCAAAGCTATCAGTACAACCATGGGAGAAATCACCCTGCTTTATCCTATGCCAATCCTATTGCAGCCGAGCACCCTCCACCTAGTTTTGATGTAGGTACCGAAGGAGAAATCTTGGAGAAAAAGTAATCAATTTTGGAAGAGACGTGGAGAAATTTATCAAAAGTTTCGACAACCGGTTTGGAAAAGTGGAGAATGAAGTCAAAGGAATGGTCAGTCACATACAATTGATGACTAAGCATCTTCAGATGTTCGATACTCAATTGAGTCAAATTGCCACTACCATCAGCAATCAACACAAGTCGGGACAGCTGCCGAGTACAACCGAGGTGAATCTGGCAAAGGAAAATTCATTCAATGCAATATCCCTACGATTCAAAAGGGAGTATGAAGGTCCAAGGGGGCCAAGAAATGAGTTTGGGAGAGAAAGAGAGGAAATTCCCTTCGAGGAACCCTTTGTTTCAACCGATGCAGACTTCACGTTGGTCAACGCAGAGGGTTGACAACCAGAGGAGTCGAGCGATAGAGCCACATCGACCGATGCACCCTGAGTCAGTCAACGTGAAGCCCCTACAAGTGTGTCGACCGACACTAATTCAAATCGGTCGAAATAGAGGTCACTTTTGGATGAAAAAGAGAAAGAAAAAGGAAGAATTGATCCGACTCCTCACATGCCTTTTCCCCAAAGCTTAGCAAAGAAGAAAGAAGACTCAAAGTTCATCTGGTTTGTCGAAAACTTGAAGAAGGTGAACATCAATATACCTTTGGTGGAAGCTCTCCGATAAATCCCGGGGTACATGAAGTTTTTTAGAAGACTAATGAGTGAGAAGAAGCACTTTGTGGAGAACAAAACTATAACGATACATGAAGAATGCAGTCTTCTACTTCAAAAACAAATTCCCATCAAGAGGTTCGATCCTGGTTGTTTCTCCATTCCGATTGAAATTAGAGGCAAGGAATCCAACATGTGCTTTGTGACAATGGGGCAACCATTAATCTAATGTCGTTGTCCACTTACAAGAAGCTGGAGATAGGAGAATGAGAGCCACCACAATCACGTTGCAAATTGCAAACCGGTCTGTGTCTCGACATAAAGGTATTGTGGAAGATGTCTTGATTAGAGTTGGTCATTTGATTTTTTCTGCTGATTTTGTAGTGCATGAGATGAAAGAAGATGCCAATACTCCGATTAAATTGGGGAGAGAGTTCCTTGACACTGCCAGAGCCTTACTTGACTAGAAGAAGGGGGAGATCACTCTTCGAGGTAATGATGAATCAATTACCTTTTCCATGGACAAAAACAAAAGAAGAGAACAGTGCAATCAAGTAACATCTGTTGTCGTAACCCGTTTCTAAACTAATTTTCAAAATAATATTAAGCTATCAATTAAAATAAATTTCCAATTTTATGCAATATTAAATTGTAACTAAAAATTCAAAATATATATATATATATATATATATATATATATATTTGTGTGTGTGTGTATATAACTTTAGATTAAAATATGTTATTTTTAAAATACAAGTATACTTCAATTTTAATTTCAGATTCTCAGAATTTTCGGAGAAATATTAGTATAATTACTACTGAGAATAAAATTTAAAATTTAGGAAAATGTGTTATTAAGGATGCCATGTGGGAAATTGTAGTAAATAAGAAATTTAATAAAAAAATAAGATAATAACAATTTCGATGTTGAGAAACTTAATTACGAAGATTGCTCACATGTTGGTCCCCGATCAGAGTGTTTTTATTTGCAGTGGAAGTATTAATACGGTCTTGCACTTATCTTACTAAGGTCACGACTTAGCAAGTGTTTATCAAATGTGTTTAAGCTCAAATATTCGTTAACTTAATTGCAGATATACTACAACACTTAGTGTGTTGAGTTTCAAGTATGCACATACACACAATAATGAATAAAAACAATAAAAGAGACACAAGGATTTATAGTGGTTCAAACAACCGTTCTACGTCCACTCTTCAGTCCTCCGATTGAAAATTCACTAAAAAATTGAGTACAAGGTCAGGCCTGATCTCTAACGTTGAGCAGCTCCTCCGTCTGGTCAGCGCACACATTCAAGCACCTCGGTCTTCAATCTTCACCTTGTCACTCCTTAGAGTGAGGACAAACCTCCCTTTTCCTTGAACGTCAACTGTTGGGAGTTTTATAGTTCTTCCCAGAACCTATCCTTGTGTTGGCGATGCCCGTAAGAATCACGCTTGCGCAGCAAGGTGACTGCTAGATTCTTTCTAGGGGTAGAAAGAATCCCAATATCAACCTTAGAAGTTATACTTCAGAGGTCTCGAGCTTCAAGTATGATAGCTTGTGAAAAAGCTTCAATGACGTACTAGCTCGGTTGAGTTTGTGTTGTGTAGAGAGTGTTTTGATCCTCTCTAGTTTTCTCTGTGAATATAATTTTGCGAACCTTTGAATCAATTTAGGATGACACCTATTTATAGGTGAAGATTCAAACGGTTGTTTGAATCTTATCCGTTAGAGTCAAAGGCATTGCTCGCCTATTTGCGTTCTTCCTTTTTCTGAAGTGGACAGAGACTCTTCAACTCTTCTCGTCTTTGATTAGCGTAGCATCTATCTGTGGCCGTATTTATCAAAATGGATCTTTTTGTTTAAACTTGAAACCTCCGTTGTTTCTGATGACTGTTCTTTTCTCTGATTCGTCAGGTTCCCTTGTGATCTGGATCCTTCTGATTTACGACTCCAATGTCCCTCTTGATTGTTGTAGAGCGTTTGCTGGCGGTTGGCATACGGCTTGCGTCTCAGCAATCTTTGTATTCTGCTGGAGTCACTTCTTCTGCATTCTTGAGTGCGTTCAGCATTCCACCGTATTTGCTAGCCTTCACTTGTCTTCTTCAGCGATCTTCAACAATCATCAAATCTGTTGATTCCTTCAGCATTTTTTATTCTTCTTCTTTTATAGTTCTATTACAACTCGAGTATATATTGCCTATACAAGACTTTTACATTTGACTCGATACTAAGTTGCTAGAAATTAGATCGCCTATTGCTTGGCTTGAGCTTTGATGTTCCAAAACATAATTACAAAGCCATTGTCAATAAAGGGGTTTAATATTTCTAACAATATTCCTAACAATTTCACCCTTTTGGGTGCGATCAAAGCCTCAATCCTGAGCTTTAATACTAACTGATCATGGGAAAGCTGATTACTAATATTACAAAAAAAAATTCTATCAAGTCTATTCTCAGCATCTCAAGTCCCGTAGACTCAGTATGGTTCCAAATGTCCCCCTCAAAATATCAAGGGTATTTCTTATATTATTCAATTTGTAACAAGTAAATGGCTTCCAAATCCTTTATCAGATAAGCACGTAGCACATTCCCACAATCATATCAAGCAATCACACAAGAACATATCACACACACAACATCAATCCACAAAGTTTGCTGATTACACTAAGTGTGTACTTCCAGCTAATTCAATTAGATCAGCGTTGGGCAATAAGTTGTTGTCTTCAACCTGGGTTAGTTTCCATTAATAATATCATGCTTTAACATATAGGTAACACACACCCAAATCAAAATTAAAAAAAAATCTATTTTTCGACTAGAAGACTTGTAAGGGTAAGAGAGATATTACTTCTTGGTTGTTGAGGAGTCTGAATCTGCAGTGTTCTTGGTACCTGAGGAACCGGCGATGGTCTTCTTCACCTTCTTTAGAGCCTCGAACATCATCTTCATGAAGTTATCCACTACGGCTTTTCTTTCTTGTCTTCTGATTCTCTCCTTTTCTTTGATCCTTCTTTGCTTTTCTCTCTCTTCTTCTTCTCGTTGTCTTCTTAGGTCTTCTGCCTGTTTTCTTCGAGCTTCAAGGCGACGAAATCTGTCTTCTTGTTCCTTTCATCTTTCTGCTTCCTCTGCTAGTCTCTTCTCTTCCCCCTCTTTGATCGTAGCAAAAAGTCCTGTGGAGAAGGTGTCAAAGTCATCTTGCAGAGTAGCACGCATTTCATCCTTCACCTCAATCATCTAATTTGTGACTTCTGTTCGCACGATCCGCACAAGTTTCTCTCCAATACTCCTTCCTACCATGGTATGAATGTATTGTTGGAGGTCCCTCTGATAAGTGCTGGAGCTCAAGGGCTTAATCGTCAAGACTTGGGGTTCCTCGGATAGCACTAATTGATTCTGGGCAGTAGGCATGAGGGCAGTGGTGGCCAATGCTTGAGATGAAGTGGATGGTAGATCATCATGAGCTGTTGTGGCAGGTTCATTCTCCCTTCCATCTTCTTCTTCAGTTGTGATGGGAGAAGGAGGCCTAACTCTATCTATTCTAGATGACTTGATGGCTAATCGAGTAAGAACCTTTTCTTTGAACACCAACATCTTCCTCTAATCCTCTTCCCTCTTTCATGCGGCTTGTTCTTCTGCTATCTTCCTTTTCAACTCCTCAGCTGCGGCCATCTGTCTGCGTGTGGCTGGAGATTTGAAGTGTTGAGTGAATGGTGGAGAATCCTCAGCGCATATTCGGATGGTGGCAATGAGCGATCTCCAGTGAGTACTCTGTGTGCCTTAATCTTCCTCAATCTGGCAGCTAATTGCTTTTCAGTATACTATCGTTTGGATGTCTGATCCATCCAGTCGTCTGCCAATTCCTCTTCACTCCTCCAGTAGTTAAGACCCATCATGGCCATCAAAATCGTGCGGTCCTCATAATGTAGTTCATGAGTGGCAAAGTTAAAAAATTGCCAACTCCGGAACTCTATTCTCAACCATTCAAGATCAAATAACTCGCCCAATAATTCTGCAGGATATGAGTTCTCAACTTCGGCAGCAACTTGAGCTTCAATAAAGATACAAATATCTTTTGCCCATGAGATGAGATCATCATTCTACTCATCTCTCACTGTGACAGGAGGACACCACTTAGCAATCCTTTTGGCTTTGAAGTTCCTGTCAGGTAGTCCTTCCATGGGCACTTTGAGAGTTTCTCCTCGAAATATGGATTCACCATCTGCAAGCAATGCACTTCCTGTCGCAGCTCCCATGGTTCCTGCATTCTCCTCATTATCACAGCTAGGAATTTCACTAAATGATATACCTGACACTTCGGGAGAACTTGGAATTGGGATACGTCTCTGCCATAGTGACTCAATGGTCCTTTCGAGTACAGTTGCAGTATTTGCTTTTGAATTTGGAACTGTAGATGGATCCATTCCCAATGCGCACAAATACTGCTCATTTCTTGCTCGTATACTTGCAGTGAGATTTGCTTGCAGTCTTGCTCGGGTTTCAGCATCCAAGGAGGTAGTAGCTTCTGCTTGGGTTTAGGGTTTAGGGTTTAGGGTTTAGGGTTTTCGTTGTCTCTTCAGCAATGTGTTCAGTGATCTCCATTGTTCCTGCTGTAGTAATGAGTTTCTGAACATCTACTTCTATATCTACCTCGGGGTTTGTTGTACCCTCATCTTCTGTCATGTCAAGGTCAACATTCCTCTCATCTGTTGCCTTGTCTTCAGTTCGGATCTGGTTTCCCTCCTTCACCAAATTGATCTCTGCCATAATCGCTACAACTTGGCTTTCTCCTTGCGCAGCAGTTATTCTTCTTCACTTCTTCTTTCAACAACAGAACTTAGGGGTGAGCAAGAACCGACCGAACCAAAAAAACTGAATCGAACTGCTCAAATTTGGTTGGTTCGGTTCGGTTTTGCACAATTTGGTTCGGTTCTCGGTTTTGGAAAATGAAAACCGAACATATTCGGTTCTGGCTTTCGGAACCGAAAGAACCGACCGAACCTAGCGAACTACAATAAATAATAATTATAAATTAAATATATATATAATAATAATAATAATAATAATAATAATAATAATAATAATAATCCTAATTCAATTCCTACCCAATACCCATTCCCAATTTCCCATTCCAACCCTAATCGACTCACGCTCACGCTGACGTAGCCCTTCCTCCCTCCCTCTCGCCGTTCCCATTTCCCTAGCAGGCCACACCGCCACCAGTGCCACTCTCACCCAGTCACCGGCGCCGCTTCACCCTCTCCGACTCCCTGTCACCGGCGCTGCCCTCGTCCAGTCGTCCTCCCCCTCTCGCTCAGACCTCGCTGGCTCGCTCACCCTCTCATTCGCGCTGCCCATCTCCCTCGCACGCACGCAAGCAACACACAGTTGGCTTGTCCTAACACAGGCACATCTAGCATGCACGCAAGCAGTCGTCATCAGTCGTCACGTATGCCCTGCCCCTCTCCCTTGCTGCTGCTCTTCCTCATGGCTCACGCTGCACGCACGCACGCTCGTAATTTGAATTTATAGGAAATTATTAAAAATGTATTGCTGCATTTCGGTTTCAACCAAACCGATCAAAACCGAACCGAATTATTCGGTTCAGTTGTCGGTTCAGTTGATCGGGTGTTCGGTTCAGTTTTCGGTCAGTTTTCTAAATCAGTTTGGTCCATTCGGTTTTCAAATTTTCGATCAATTCTCAACCGAATCGACCGAATGCACAGCCCTAACAGAACTGCTTCCTCCTTGCGCAGCAGTCTGTGACACATTTCCTTCAGTATTGACCTCAGCACTTACGCTTCCCCCTTGAGTGGTGGTGGGCTGAATGGTCAGGGTAGCAGAGCTCCTTTCCCCTTGCGCAGGAGTCTGCAACTTTCTTTATTCCTTAACGACTTCTTCCATTTGCCTTCTCTCAAAATCGGTGGATTTTCACACCTTTCTTAAGCAAACCTAACCTTGTTTTTCCCTTTTCCAGTTTTTGCCTTCTCGACGTCCCTTCTGGTGATGCGACTGGATTTTTCACCAGTTTGAATATTGGCATTGCACTCAACGTAGCTTACCATGACTTGCTCGTACTGAGCATCATTCTGTTTGAGAGTCATTAGCAGCTTGAACTTCGCATACTCCTTCTGTTCGTGTGCTCTTTTGAGCACTTTATGTTGTCGCCTCTTCTTTCAATACTCCTCATCATCGGAGAATTCAAGCCTTGTTTCCAGCTGTGTGATGTCGACCAGGCTTTCAAATTCCTCAAACAGGGCATTCTGTTCTGGTTTCCTCCTTTCTTCCTCAACTTCTTCTTCAGTAAGTGGAACAGCAGTTGGCATGATAGCAAGTCCATGGTAGGGGTCCTCTTCATCGGATACTGGATCATCGGGGTTGACATTGCTCTTTCCCTTCAGAATCAATGGTTCTTTGAAGTTTTTCGGCGGTTGTTGTTTCCTGGTTGGTGGTATGTAGTCGGAGTATATTAAATTCTCACCACAACAACGCTTACCCTCTGGTATGATTCTTTCCAGAAAGTGACTTATCTTGAGTCCAAAACCCACATCCTGAGTGAATGTATGATTCGTCTTCATGTTTTTGTTCTTGCATACATGCGCGGCTATCTGGTGTAGATGAACTTCGCCCAATTTCCTCGGACTTGATCTTCAATTGCCATCATACCAGCAATTTTCTTCGCACTAAGTTCTGAAAGTGAACCAACCTCTCCTACTAGCATCCTTATGACAATTTGGGCTAGGCTCTTCATTGGTTCAACAAGTGACCTCAGGGGTGCTGCTATCTTCCAAGGATCTTTGAAGGTGTTTGTTTTCCACCTCATCCATCTTTTTGGCATCTCGGCTTCGTCATTCACTTTGTTGTTTACTATATCATCTCTGTCTACTCGCAGTCCTTACTTCTTCTCCAATACTTCTGGGATCTCAACAATTTTTGTGCCCAAAACACTTGTAGTGAAAAACTCTTCACTTTCATCAACCACTCCACGAGCGAAGAATTCTGCAACTATGTGCGGACAAAATTTCTGAGGTTCTGTAAATAGATACTTTAGCAGATTCTCGCGGTCAATTTTGCCTATGAGATTTTTGCTGTAGTGCTTCCTGAACAACGGTTCGTAGAGTATCTTATCCTTCTTGACTTGAGCCACCCTATTTTGTTCGTAGGTGAGTTTACCAGGCTCCTTACCATGACTGATGGCAACTAGGCGGTAGTAGGGAATTGACTTATCAATGTTCTCCATCTTGAAGATTCCTGTGAACGTTGGTTGAAATTGTTCAGGGTCTCCGGGTGTGATAGGCTCTCCGGATTATTCAGCAGGGGGACTGGCACGGTTGGAAGATTCCACCATTGATATTTCTTCTGAAAACTCAAAAAGATGTAGAGTAAAAAAAAATTCAAAATCAAAAGTAATGGGAGTATTAGGGTTTAGAATTTCCAAACCACACTTTCTTTATGTGATCCCAAGTAACCGGCTTTTCTGTGAACAGTTGGATCTCTTTTTCTGATCTAGATGAATCGACAGTGGGGTAGTTGGTGATGGTTCTACTTATGTCCCACGAAGTTGGAAACTTGTGCATGGCTGACGTATCTTCAGTGTATTCATCGCCGCCCTGAGCTAGAGTCACATTTTCAACTAATGTGGACTCTGTAGCTTCTCCGTCATTAGATAATCCCGCCTTTTAAGAGATCTGAAATGATTATCTCTCCCTTGTTTGCTGGTCAACATGCAGAAATGTATCTGCTGAGAGTAGCGTATCCAGCAATATGAAAGGCCTATGCTAAGAGCTTGGACTCAACATACGATTATCTTATATACCCCTCTATTTTGAATACTGCAGGTCACACAGTTTGCTGAGAGCTTGGACTCAGCATTTGATGCCACGATTCTGATGTGATCTTAGCATTCCTTAGACATTCTGTATATGCTTGTTGAGAGCTTGGACTCAGCAATCGAACTAATCATTAAGGTCCTCTTATTCCCTAGACACTGATCATCTGCTGAGAGCATGGACTCAGCTATCACCAAGGATATATCTAGATTTTATCCTTAGCTGTCTACATATATTTGCTGAGAGCTTGGACTCAGCAGTCTTCAGGGTTCCACTGAGAGCTTGGACTCAGTAGACAAAACTGACTCTTTTAGGGTTTTATCCTTGTTGGAGCAAAGAGTCGATTTACTGAGAGCTTGGACTCAGTAATTATTTCTTTTAGTTTTATTTGCTATCACCGAATAGCAATCCATATCAATCAGCTGAGAGCTTGGACTTAGCATTCACCGGATATCTGCTAAAAGCTTGGATTCAGCAGTACTTCTAGACTCTTTTAGATTTTTTGAATCCTTTATGTTCAAGAGTTTTTACTGAGAGCTCTGACTCAGTAAGTGTTGGGAATCTATTGAGAGCTTGGACTCAGCAGTCTGCAGAGAATAATTTGCTTGAAGAAACTCTCCATGTCAGCTATCAAGCACTCTACTTCCGACTAAGGTTGGGGAGACCTTTAAGAAATTCCTATCTTCTGATTTTCATTTATAATTTTCAATCTTCTACCAGGAAAATCATAAGAGTTGTAGATAGGATTCTAAGTACACAAGGAGTGTATTCATCTAGCATTTTGATTTACGCAGTTATATTGTTTGAGAAAACAGAGTATTGTTATCAAAACAAGCATTTTATTGATATCATTGATTTACAAGAGTTACACTTTGCAAAGTATAAAGCTACAAGTTTACAATGATCAATTTGTCTTCAGACTGCTCCAAATAACGCCTTTGCTAGATCTGCTCCTTCTTGGTCTTTTCCCTGAGCTCATTGCTGCAAGTCACCCCACTTGCACAGCAATGTCTTGTTGGCTGAGAGATATCTACTTGTCACGCCATCTTTTAGCTCCTCGAGCTATGTACGTAGACATCTCTTCGGCTATAGTTGAGAAGTTCGAGTCCAGCAGATCTTACCATTTGCTCTGACTGGTGCTTTAGTCTGCAGCTTTTCTTATCAGCGTCTGGTGCCATACGAATGTACTCAATTGAGATACCATCTGCATCACCGGTACGCTGTCGTAGCTTCGAGTGCCAAGTAGATGCTATTGAGTTGCATCTACCCCATCGTCAAGCCTTTCTTCCATCTCTTCTTCTTCTTTCATGGTTTCGGATTGAAATTCTTGAAGAAGAGATGGGAAGAAATTGAATATACTCATCTGCGTGTACCATTTTTGTACAAAGCAGAAGAGCTACCCAATTCATGTGACTAAGGATTATCCATCCTCAGACCCACCTGACAAGCTTATATTTCTCCAACGAGAAAGCTGGCATGGCCTGACAGAATGGACATTCTATCTCCGTTCAGTTCTAATATCAGAAAACTCATCGTCCATGGTGAACCGAGAATTTAGAGAATCTTCTTAGATATGATCTCTGTGAAGATTACGACTCTTCCTCTCAATTTGGACACTTCCAAGTCACGTTGCTCGAACCCATTCTGAAGGTATTTTGGTGAAATGGTAGAAGATATTTCTGGTTTTTCTCGAGCAACAGGGTTTGAATGAAGGGAATAAAAGGCATAGGGCAATTCTAGGTTTAAGAGGTTTTGGATATGAATTCCTAAGTAACTATCCTCCCCTTAAATAGATGTATTCGCCCTAGTGACTTGTTCAACCAATCACTTCGTCTGCCTTGGGAACCGATGATTTTGGTATGACTTTCCACGTGGCCATTGGAGATGCTATTTTCAGAACTTAATTGTCTCGAGCCTTGAACAAAATCTTTAGTAATGATAGCAAATATCAATCATCGCTTCGTCATTAAAGATGATCTTTACTTGATACGTCGATTGAGTATCCCGATATTTCTTCCCTTATCTCATCAATTTCCCAAAATTGATTCAGCAGTCATCTTTATATGCTGAGAGCTGGGACTCAGCATTCTCTTGACGTGGTCTGCGGAAGCTAATATTTTTCTATATTTGACCATCAAGATTGCTGAGAGCTGGGACTCAGCAATCGGGTTGAATTTGTCAAAATTCCTCTGAAGAGCGTGAGCTTGGACACTCTCTTATTCTGCATAATCTCTAAGAAATCCAAATAATTCCATAAATCCGATAGATTCGAGAATTCCAAATGGCCTTCGAGAACTCTAAGAAATCCAATAACAGAATGAGAGCTGGGACTCATTCTTCCATAACCTCATCTGACTCTAATAGACCGAGCTTCAGACAAAGCTCCTTGAATCTTCCTTCTGCTAGAGGTTTAGTGAAGATGTCTGCTAGCTGATCTTCTGTCCTGATATAATCCACTGAGATATCTTTTTCTCAACATGATCCCTGATGAAGTGATGTCGGATATCGATATGCTTCGTCCTAGAGTGATGTACTGGATTCTTTGTAATGCACATTGCACTGTTGTTGTCGCAGTATATAGGAATGCAACCGGGGCTGACTTCATAGTCTTGAAGTTGTTGTTTGATCCACAGCACATGTGTACAGAAACTTGCAGCAGCTACATATTCAGCTTCTGTTGTGGATGTTGCTACAGAGTGTTGCTTCTTGCTGAACCAGCTTATCAGCTTATGTCCAAGGAATTGGCATGTCCCACTCGTACTCTTTCAATCAATTCAACATCCTCCAAAATATGAGTCTGAATATCCAACGAGTGTGAGATCATCTGCTCTAGGATACCAAATTCCTAAGGATTCCGTTCCTTTTAAATATCTGATGATCCTTCGTACATACTCCATGTGCGATTTCTTCAGATTTGCTTGATTTCTAGCACATACTCCTACAGTATACGAAATGTCTGGCCTGCTGGCCGTTAGATATAACATAGAACCAATAATACCTTTGTATGCTATTTGATCCATGGATTTACCTTCTTCGTCCATTGATATTTGACAAGCTGTGCACATGGGAATCTGCAGTGTCTTCGTCTTCTCTGGACAAAATTTACTGATGAGATCCTTTGTATACTTCTTCTGGTGGATAAAAAACCCATCACTGGATTGCTGAACTTGCAAACCTAGGAAATATGACATTTTTCCCATCATACTCATCTGGAAGTTAGTCTCCATAAGTCTAGCAAACTTTTCACATAGGGTTTGATTTCTTGATCCAAATATGATGTCATCCACGTAGATTTGGACGAGTAGTATGTCTTCAGCATCCTTGATCAAGAAGTGTGTTCTGTCGATCTTCCCTTTCCTGAATCCATTCTTGAGTAGAAACTGTGATAACGTCTCGTACCGTGCTCTTGGGGCTTGCTTCAGACCATATAGAGCTTTTTTTAATTTGTACACCTTGTTTCCTCGTTTGAATCCTGGAGGTTGCTCCACGTAGACTTCCTCCTTTAATTCACCATTCAGGAATGCACTTTTGACGTCCATCTGAAAGACAGTAAATCCATAGTGAGCAACATATGCTAGGAATAACCTGATTTCTTCCAAGCGAGCAACTGGAGCAAACGTTTCATCGAAGTCTATTCCCTCGCACTGTGCATATCCTTTTGCAACATGTCTTGCTTTTTTGCAAACGACGAGTCCATTTTTGTCATGCTTGTTCTTGAACACCCACTTGGTTCCTATTACTGACTGGTGTGTTGGTCGATCGACGA
The DNA here is from genome assembly GCA_026898455.1 of Plectranthus barbatus. Classification (NCBI taxonomy): domain Eukaryota; kingdom Viridiplantae; phylum Streptophyta; class Magnoliopsida; order Lamiales; family Lamiaceae; genus Plectranthus; species Plectranthus barbatus. The sequence continues at coordinate 116,798 of JAPKLW010001184.1, forward strand.
GTTCCCACACATGATTCCTTGTAAACTCTGACAGTTCTTCCTGCATCGCGTTGATCCAATCAGCTGACTTAAGTGCATCTCCCACTTTGGTAGGCTCCTCTTGAGATATAAAGCAGGCTAACATGGCAATGTGTCTGGTTCGGATTGGATCTGCAAGGTCTCCTAAGATCGCTTCTGTGGGATGATCTATGAGTAGCCACTTTGGTCTTTGTAGTTCTTCTACAGGAATGGCTTGACTGCTAGACGTTCCGATATGACTTGACAGGTTGACTTCTGCTAAAGATTTGTCTTGTAGCGTATCGTCTGCTGAATTTGAATTTTCTGGTGTAGCGCTCCTATTTTCAGCAGTCTGTTCCTGGTTTACTTTAGCAGAGTTGTCTTTAGTAATTCTCTCGCCATTTTGGGTTTCTCAGTAGCCTCTTCGTCTTACTGGTTGACTTTCTCATCTTAAGTTCCCCCTTGACATGTGAGTTCTTCGAGAGAATTTATGGTGGCTTTAGCATTACCATTTTCATCACAAGCCATCTTGATTGTTCGTTGGTCAGTCAAGATCTCCAGTGAAGATGGCGACTCATTCATTAACCTAGTCGGATCAATCGGTTTAGCTTCAGAAGTATTTGAGCCCGAAAGTCCATTGACATCATTGGTTTCATGAATCTCATCTCTCTGGCTTCTCATGGTCCTGCACACTAAAGTAGCTTCATAAAAAATAACATTGCATGTTATTTTCACAAGCTTGGTTGTCTTGTTAAGTACTATATATCGCTTGTGAGATGGATGTCCATATCTGAGGAATACTCCTTCATCAGCTTTGGGAGAGAATGTACTTAACTTCGATTTCCCATTATTATGGATATAACATAGTGAACCAAAAGCACGAAGATGAGCTTAGGAAGGCTTACGACCATGATATATTTCGTAGGGAGTTTTGTTGAAGCAAAGATTCAAACCACTTTGATTCTGCGTGTAGCAGGCATTCATTGCAGCTTCTCCCCAATATCTTTAACTCAAATCCGTATCCGCAAGCATTGTTCGCACAGCTTCCTTGAGAGTCATGTTTCTCCTTTCTGCCAGACCGTTCTGCTGAGGTGCTCTTGCAGTAGACCTTTCATGTCCTATCCCAGCATCGGCGCCGAAGTCCATTAATGCTCCGTTACAGAATTATGTACCATTGTCAGATCTTTTCCTTTTCACTGTGAGCTCTTTGTTGTTCTAAACTCAAAGTATCAGCTCAGGCATGACAATCTTCACTTCGTTCTTTCTTTTGAGTAGTCTCACCCATGTGTACCTGGAGTAATCATCAATAACAACCAAGGTATATTGTTTATTTCCTACAGTGGGTGGAGTCACCGGGCCAAATAAATCCATGTGCAGCAGCTCAAGGATTTTATTTGATGTGGCCTTTTCTGAATTGGATATAAAGGATGCCTTGGCTTGTTTTCCTTGTTGACAGGCTCTGCATATTCCTTCCTCCTTGAAGGTTTCTTTGGGTAGTCCTGAAACAATATCATTTTTGGCAATATAATAATAATTGATAGTTTTAAAGTTTAGATGCGTTAGCCTTTTGTGCCATAGCCAGTTTGTCTCTTCCTTGCTGAATGCTATGAAGCATGATGCTTGCTGACCACTTTCCCAATCCACAGCATAGAGTCCTCCTTTCCTGATTCCTCTAAGCTTTACTTCTCCAGTGGTCTTATTAGCAATCTCACAACCTGTATCAAAGAAAGAAACAATATATCCAATTTCACTTAGCTAGCTGATGCTCAGAAGATTATGCTTGAGACTGTCGACGAGGGCCACGTTGATTATTCTCATTCCATTCTGCTCAATGCACCCTCTTCCGATTACTCTAGCTTTTGAGTTGTCACCAAACGAGACTGAAGGTCCTCTGATCTTTTGAAGTTCTGTGAAGATCTCTTCATCTCCAGTCATGTGACCTGAGCATCAACTGTCTAGGATCCATTCTTTTAATTTTCTTGAGATTCTCCTTACTGGGCCCTGTTCCTGCAAAACAACAAAGTTATATTTTTGATACCCGATCAATTATGGGTCCCGCAGGATTAGTTCTCTGGATCATTCCTTTGGGAATCCAGTCCTTCGTGATTTTGACATTTCGTTTGTCATCACGTTTCACTACCATTCCGTTCCTATTGGAGCAATACTTTGAATGGTGAATGGAAATGTGTAGTAGTGTGTTGAGCCATCACAGTCTTTTGGAAATGTTTTATTTTAGACTCTAGCCTCAAGTAGGTGTTCCTCCTACTTGTTGTGTATGCTGGCTTCCTTGCAATCTCAGCAGATTGCTTAGCCTTGCTAGAATTTGTATGACCCTTCCTAGCAGATGGAATGGTCTGCTGGGTTACATACTCGAACATTGCTCATCATTTCTCAGCAGAATTGTAGTTTAGTCTTTGCTAAGCAGTCAGCTGAGGGATGTTAGTTTGCCAACATTTCTGCTAAGCAAAAGTAACTGACTTATCGTTTTCCCTCTTGCCTTTTCTAGGTGAATGTTGAATCTTCCCACTTGCTGGGACAAAGATAATTTTCTGTGATTTACTTGATTCAACATCACATTATTTTCCTTCATCAAAACTTATTCCAGCGAAGTTCTTCAAACTTCTTTGGACACTTAGAATCTCGTCTAAATCTCTCGTGCTTTTTGAAAATTTACACTGACAGGCAGTTTGCACGGAGTTTTTACTTTTCAAAACTTCATTCTCCTGTTTCAAAATAGTAAAATTTTCATTCAATTAGGAGAATTCTGTTTTCAATTTTAAAAGTTCCTCGTCTGCTGACCTAGATTTCTCAATCTCACTGGTCAAAACGGAAAGCTGAGATTTCAGCGAGGAATTTTCTTTTACTAAAATATCCTTTAGTGAATGAACTTTTGAAAATTATTTTTGCAAAAATTCTACAGTTATCTCATCTGATTCCGAGTTACATGAATCAGCAATGTCATGCATATTATTAGAAGTAGAAGCAGCAGACAAAATAGAATTTGTTACCTGGTTTCTTGTGACAGCTAGAGTTGATTCTCCTGTCTGCTCTTCATTGATGTCGGCCATGAATACCATGAGAACATCCTCTTCATCCTCTGATGAATAGTTTTTGTCGTCATAATCCGGGATGTCTGGTAGTTCCATCCTAGTCAATAAAGCTTTAGTAACAGCTTTTGATGCTCGCCATCCGAACAGCTTCCTCAATCGTTCGCTTTCTTCTGGATCTATTCGAGAATGTTCAAACTTCAGATGCTCTGGGGAATTGCATTCGTAGCATGTTCTTGGCTTCTTCTTGACATTTCTTTTATCTGTTGGTTGACTTTCCTGGAATTCTTCCTTTTTCCCTTTAGCTTTCAGCAGCAGCTTTTGTTATCTCTTCATCTGTTCTTCCAGCTCGCTGACCGAGCATTCTTCTTCTTTTCCCTGAGATCCGCTGGTGGATGGAATCTCCTTTCTCGAACTGGATTGAACTGGTCAATCTGAGTGGAATGGCTTCTTAGTGTTCCACTTTTGTCCGTCTCTCTTCACGACGAATGTTGCATCCTCGATGGGTTCTTCAATGGTTACTGCAGCACTAACAACTTCATTTTTGTTGATCTGCGTGATGTCCCATTCATGCGCCTTTAGTTGACCGAACACTTCTTTGGTACTTATTGCTGATAGATCTTTCTCCTTTAGACTCGTTACTTTGACAAACCAATCCTTCTTTGGTAGTCTCAAGAGAATCTTTGAATTCATGACGGGAAGCTCGTACGTTCTTCCCAGCTTCTTTAACTCAGCTACAATGGTGTTGAATCTGGCCTCCATGTTCTTGATGGTTTCACCTGGAATCAATTGAAAAGATTCATACCTGTCTACCCATTGTTGTAGCTTGTTTCTCTTCATTTGATCCGTCTCAGTGCTTAGAGTGCCGAGAAAGTCCCACATTTCTTTGCCATTCTTGTACTCCAAGGCTTCTACTATTAGGGTAGGTGACAAGGTGTTGGAATTGTATACATAAAAGCATTATGATTGGTATATTTGGA
>JAPKLW010001184.1:130821-184862 GCA_026898455.1 Plectranthus barbatus
TTAATAAATGGCGATTCATGTCGCCTATTGTAGACTCAATTCCTACACAAGGCACTTAAGATTAAATTCATGGCTACATAATCCAGTTGGCCACGAACTCGATCTTCTTGAGTCCATTCTTCGTATGGCTTGTCCACTATTACATCTGATCCTGCTACGTCTTCTCCAACCCTGGTCTTTACCTTTTGGATTTTGATCCGTCCATTTTTGATCACTTGCTTCATCTCGGGATGTATATTCATCAATGTGATCAAAGACCTTTTTTTCCAGGTGGAGTAGCTTTCAGAAGCAAACTTCCCAAACTTCGAGTTGTTCGCCATTGCTTTTACCTAAGCTAAACATAAAAACATAGATATGCAAGGAAAATATGGATTTAGTCCTAAGCGACTCAGAAGCAGCTAGTCTGTAAAGACCAACCGCTCTGATACCACTTGTTGGTCCCCGATCAGAGTGTTTTATATGCAGCGGAAGTATTAATACAGTCTTGCACTTATCTTACTAAGGTCTCGACTTAGCAAGTGTTTATCAAATGTGTTTAAGCTCGAATATTCATTAACTTAATTGCTGATTATACTACAACACTTGGTGTGTTGAGTTTTAAGTATGCACATCCACACAATAACGAATAAAAGCAGTAAAAGTGACACAAGGATTTATAGTGGTTTGAACAACCGTTCTACGTCCACTCTTCAGTCCTCCGACTGAAAATTCAATAAAATATTGAGTACAAGGTCAGGCCTGATCTCTAACGTTGAGCAGCTCCTCCATCTGGTCAGCGCGCACCTTCAAGCACCTCGATCTTCAATCTTCACCTTGTCGCTCCTTAGAGTGAGGACAAACCTCCCTTCTCCTTGGACGTCGACTGTTGGGAGTTTTATAGTTCTTCCTAGAACTTATCCTTGTGTTGGCGATGCACGTAAGAATCACGCTTGCGCAGCAAGGTGACTGCTAGATTCTTTCTAGGGGTAGAAAGAATCATAATATCAACCTTAGAAGTTATACTTCAAAGGTCTTGAGCTTCAAGTATGATAGCTTGTGAAAAAGCTTCAATGACGTACTAGCTCGGTTGAGTTCGCACAGTGTAGAGAGTGTTTTGATCTTCTCTAGTATTCTCTGTGAATATAATTTTGCGAACCTTTGAATCAATTTAGGATGACACCTATTTATAGGTGAATATTCAAACGGTTGTTTGAATCTTATCCGTTAGACTCAAAGGCATTGCTCGCCTATCTGCGTACTTCCTTTTTCTGCAGTGGACCGAGACTCTTCAACTCTTCTTCTCTCTGATTAGCGTAGCTTCTATCTATGGCCTTCTTTGTCAGAACAGATCTTTTTGTTTAAACTTGAAACCTCTGTTGTGTCTGATGCTTGTTCTTTTCTCTGATTCATTAGGTTTAGTTGGTCCCAGATCAGAGTGCGTATAGATGTGCAGCGGAAGTTTTTACAAGCAGTTGCACTCTAAAACTGGGGGATCAGTTTCCCAGTTTAGGATTATAAAAACGGTGTTAGCCGAGCAGTTTTAATTAGACAGTTTTCAGATATACACTTCAACACTTTTAGAGAAGTGTTGAATGTTTCAAACTCAGTTTAGAACTGTGTTAGATAAAAGTACGAAAAACTGCAAATAAGACAGGATATTTATAGTGGTTCGGAGCCTTAAGTCCTTGGTTCACTCTTTGGAAATTAATCCAGTAATTCACTAAGAAGATGAAGTATACACTCCTCACGATATATAGCCAATCACCATGAAAACCACTGTTCGCAGCAAACTGGATCACTCGCTCGAGTAGATGATCTTCACTCCTTCTTCCATTCCTCGAAGCTAGGTGGCACCTTGAAGTCTTCTCAGAACTGGCAGTCGTCGGAAACGGATTGAGGACAAATCTCCCTTCTCCTTCTCCAGTGGGTGGATGGTTGAGTTCTTCCCAGAACGTACGAGTGTTGGCAAAGCCCGTAAGAACCTGTTCCTCGACTGAGAACCAAGCTGTTGTGTTCTTACTTGAAAAGTAAGAATAACAAGAGAATAGACTAAGTCGAAAGACTAAATCCTCGTGTACTCAAGGTCACACGGTGAATCTCTAAAGATTCCTTAAGCAATAATGCCTCGTGTTCAATAAATGAACCACAGAGTTAATGCCTTCTTGCTTGAAAGCTTTAAATGCTTTGAGCTTTGAATTCGGCAGAGTAATGACAAGGTTAATGAATTGAAGATTAGGTAGTTGTCTCTCTAGTTCTTCTAATATTTATAGTTTGAGATTTGGAAATAGCCGGTAGAGACAACTCGTATGACGTCCAATCAATGGCCATCCTTCTCTCTAAAGTAGACCTGCTCCTCTGCCTTTTCTGATCACTGCTACGCTTTTTGCAGGGTCAGTTTGTACTTGTTGTGTCAGACTCGAACAACGTTGTACTACAGTCATAACTGAGTGTATCTTCGTTCCTTATCATTGAGTCTTAACTGTTCTCTTATGACTAAAACTGTGACCGCCTCTCGATAGTTTCTTTACGAAAACTGTGTCCACAGTTTTCTTTATTATACGATCCTTGACAGTTTAAAACTGTCTGCACAGTTTTTCTCATCCATTACTCTGCACAATTTTTCTCGTCCATTACTCTGCACAGTTTTTCTCGTCCATTTCTTGATAGTTTTCTTGTCTGGACGGCTTCCACTTCACAGTTTTGGACAGTTTTCTTCTCCTAGACTATTACAACTCGATCATCCTATAAGAGGATTACATGAGGCAATAACTCTAAGGCCTAAACTTTGGTACACAGTTTTGACACATCAAAACATCAAATTAAAGGTAGGATTTTTACATCAATACCTAACAGGTTTCCTTGTGATCTGGATCCTTCTGATTTATGACTCCAATGTCCCTCTTGATTGTTGTACAACATTTGCTGGCGGTTGGCATACGGCTGGCGTCTCAACAGTCTTTGCTAAGATATTCGTATTCTGCTAGAGTCACTTCTTCAGCATTCTTGAGTGCGTTCAGCATTCCACCATATTTGCTAGTCTTCACTTATCTTCTTCAACGATCTTCAGCAATCATCAAATCTGTTGATTTCTTCAGCATTTTTGATTCTTCTTCTTTTCTAGTTCTATTACAACTCGAGTATATATTGCCTATACAGAACTTTTACATTTGACTCGATACTAAGTTGTTAGAAACTAGATCGCCTATTGCTTGGCTTGAGCTTTGATGCACCAAAACATAATTATAAAATCATTGACAATAAAGGGGATTAATATTTCTAACAATAAGCCTAACATCACACGTGTATTTTCACATTCATTAGTCATAGACATTTATTAATTTTTTATTCCAAAAATCCAACTATAAATACTTGCATGAAATTCTAATCTTCGTACATCTTTCTTAGACTACCCACTATCATAACCTCAACAACTCAATACAACCCAACTTTTTAAATTTCTCTCTCCTCCACATATACAACCCACAACCCAATTCAATTTTCACTCACTACAATAACTTTCAACAACCTACAATCTATTTTATTTTTACTTTATTTTATTTCTTCATGTTATTTATATTAATTTTAATTCAATTTTTATAAATCTACAAAATATAGAAAAATATAATTTAAATTCATAAATATTATTAAAAGATAATATAACTTTGAGGGTAATTTGGATAATTTCGAGGGTTGGAGAAATAATTTTGATATCTATAACTTTAAAATTGAAAAATTTAAGAAGTAATGCAAGCAAAAGAAAAAAATTGTTTTGTTTGTGAAAATATATCAATATTGAACTCTATTGATAGAGAAAAAAATGATAAATTTTGATATAAATTACATTTATATATTTTTATTAATTATATATATTTTTTAATAATTCAAAATAAAAATATATAATATATAATCAACCAACCAAAAGCTGACACTTCGCAACTTTTGGTTGGAAGACTATTTTTTGTTTGGGTTGCAGCATGACTTCGGTTGTAGTTGTTTGAATTTTTTATTTTTTTTTCAAATTTCACCTATACTTTTTTTTTTGCCACATGGATTTAGAACCTGCAACAACCCCACCCACAACCCACCAACAGTGGGTAGTCTTAGTGGAATTTCAAGGTATGCTCCCATAAATATTGTTATAGATATAAAATTTAACATTTTTTTACAAATAATATATTTAATTTCAGAAGATGTATTTATACATTTGCGTACATAATTAATTAAATTAAACTATTTGTAATTATATATTAACAATAATAATAGTAGTATAAATTAAACTTTATTTGCATAATTACTTAGCGAAGTTGTAATATGGGGTATTAGTCTTAGTTAAATAAAAACGTTTATTACCAAACTCAATGTTATTTAAACTTTATATTAAAATAATAAGGCATTTAATTGTTCTTTTAGGTGCAACGCTATTAAGACAGTAAATCTAAATTAGCTCAAGTTACTCTCAAGGACATCATATTTGAGGTGTGGGGATTTACTTTAATTATGCAATTGTTGATTTAAGATTGTTCTTGTTGATAAGGATTGTTTGACGTGTATGATTTCATATTATAGATGATTATGTTGTAACTGAACGCCCAATATATTCATGTTATAGTGATTATGATGGAACTGAACGCCCATCATATTCACGTTGTGCACAACTTAGTCGCCAGGGGTCGTGAATAGGCCCGGGATCCTTAAAAGATCCTTGGATGCACAGTGCGACATCATTATTATATATGGTGAATAATACACATGTATTTCATTTTATATCAGCTTGAACAATCATATGCATAATGCCCACACTGAGTGTATTTTTATATACTCATCACATATTAACATTTCAGGTAAATAAGCTTATGCTTGGGATGTTGGAGACGCGCAGAAGATCGAATGATGCTCCAACTTGTATAATATCATGTTTTTATAGTATTTTGCATGGTGCATGTCAGCTATAGGAAATAGTATTTTGGATTTTGAGTTAGTTTATGGTTTGGGCTTTAAAGCTCATATACTTTGCAAGATTTTTCACACAATCATCTCAAAGTAGTTTTGCATGTAAATTTTGATGTATAAAAGATACGTTTTTCTATAAATATTATTGTTGTGATCAGATATTGGCTTCCGCATTGATATTTATTTAATTATAAGTGAGAGTGTTTTACATTTTCTTAAATTATTATATCATCTAAATATTTCATTAACTCTTTAATTAGATTAGGGTGTTACATCTGCCGAGGGAAAAGATAGAGATGAGACACAGGAAGAAGAAGAAGAAGAAGCCATTCGGTGGGAGCGAGGTAATGAGGCAGTGAAATTGGCAATTAAGCTACCTCTTTCCGAGTTCACCACTGTCATCAAAGACCGGCGAGTCTTTACTGTTGATTAAAGAGGTCGAAGAGTCTGGACTCGACCACCTTGGTGAGATAAAACTGTGTCGAGCCACAATGGTAACTAAGGCACTGGATGGGAGGTAACCCATTATTTTCCTGCTTTCTGGCTTTAATTTTTTCTTTAGTTTTTGTGTTCTTTCTTTTCCCTTTCTTAAAAAAATAAATAATATATATATATATATATATATATATATATATTCAATCTCTGTATCAACTGACGTAGGTTCGTGTCGGTCGACACAGAGGCTGGCGATGTGGCGAACTTTGATCAACAAGGGGTTCGACGTAGAAGGATCCACATCGACCAACGTGGGTTCGTGTCGATCGATGCGGAATGCTAACCCCCAAAAGATCACGCCGCACGAGGTCTGAAGGAAAGGAGATAAAAGGTTGGTGTTTGAGACCATCATTTGAGGTACAGTTTCAATCCCTGAGTCTGATTTTTAAACTTATTCTCTCTGCTTTTTGAATAAGTTTGGGGGGAGGAAGACTGTGGGGTTGAAACTCTTTACTACCCTTTTATTTATTTGCTTTCTGTCATTTAATTCATGCCTAGGTAAATTTTGGGGAAATTTGATAACTTTTGTGATTTTGTGGAGATTTGTGAGTTATGATTGAACCTTATTACTTGAGTATGAGATTAGAAGTGATTGACAGTTGTTTGGACTATTTGCAATAGTGATTAAGAATGTCTATGAATGTAGAATGCCGCATGATTTACTGATTTGAAACTTGCATTGGCATGATGTTAGATAAGGATTTGATGTTTTCTGTGGAAGAAAATTTGTCCCAAGTGTGAGTTTTAAGCCTTTAATTCGATTGTGAGTGTGTCTGCATGATTAAGTATCTCTAGAACTTGTTTTGCTTCTGTTTCAAGACTGCGTAGTGTGCACAAATCTAGGAAGTGATTTTAGGTCATCTTTGTTAGCCTATATCCTATACATTGTCCGAATTAAAAATCTATCTCTAGTCAACCGTTTTGAGCCTATGTGTTTTTCTTTCTTTGTCTATAAAGTGTAGAAAAAAACAATAGGAGAATCACTCTTGTCTATGAGAGTTGGGTTTGAAGATTATTTGAGAAGGATAAGATACTAATGAGCAAAAAGGTTGAGCTCTAGAAATATAAAATAAAAAAATAAAATTTTGTTTTGTGTTATCCTTATAAGCTCAATTTCTTTAACAAAATTGTGAAGAGCATACAAGGATTGAAAAGAAAAGATAAAAAAAAAATAATAGAAAAAGAAAGAGTTGTGTTATGTATTGAGAAATTCAAGGAGAATGAGGAGATGAAGTTAGATAGTAGAACACCACTTCGTGAATGAACTAAGTCTATTTATTATCCACAGGATCAATATATCAACGCTAGAGCCTAGAGGTATTACCAAATACGAGGAATCTGGATTTCATTATACAAGTATAAAATAATGATTAAAAGGGTAATGAAGTTAAAACACTTTACCAAGTTTGGGGGAAAAGATTTGTTTCCGATTTTATAGCGATCGTGTGCCATAATCTCTGCACCCATTCAAATTAAATTTTCTCACCTACCGTTTTCTCTGCGAAGAGAACACGGAGAACAATTTTCAGTGTAGACTCCGGTAATTTTCTTGTTTTTATGTTTTTGTGATGTCGTCAGTTTGTATTATTCCCTTGGTGAGTGCGAAAATATCACTCCCGCAAAAACTAGGGTTCATCGTTTCCACCTAAAATCAGAGAACATAATACAGAGACTGCGTACGGGTAATAATTAAAAAAATAAATTGTTTATCCTTTTTTCTTATCTATTCGCGAATGTTTCTCAGATTTATTTGGATTTATTTTTTGTAGAAAAAATCACCAACATCAAGTATTGCTATGGCTCCGAAAAAAATTGGGAATTTGTAAGCATCAAGTTCTAGTATAAATAGAGTTTTTTGTTCGAAAAAATCGAGTTTTGTGCACTGTGCTTTTGGAGCATTGTTAATATTTTTCGGTAGAATAAGTCTTAAATTTCTTATTTTCTGTTTTTATGATTTTTTTTTATTTTGTTCAATAAATATCAAGAAATCTGGAGAATATTGGTTTTTTTTTTTTTATTAAGTATGCATTCGATAATGTCACTATTTTGATATGTTTTTATCATTATTAGCATGAATGAATATCATTGTTTAATATTGATTCTTTGAATAAGAATGCATCGATAATATCATTATTTTTATATGCTTTTATCATTATTAGCATGAATGAATATCATTGTTTGGGAATAAATAGAGCTAGCCTAATAGGAAAAGATTGACATCGAGATAGAAAGAGTAAAGAATGCAAAGTTGCAGACTCTCGAGAGTGAGTTTGATTTGATACACATGAGCAATAACGAGTCTCTTGATCACTCTGTTGGTCGGCTCACTGCATTATAGGTGAGGCAAACTTTGAATCATATAATTTGCGGAACTAGTTAGCCTGAAGACTAATCTAGAAGACCCAGCTTGGTTGTGTCATGCCCGTGTCGGATATGTTAGTTTCCAAGCATTAAAGTCCCTCATAAACAACGGAATGGCTAATGGTGTTCCACCAATCTCACATCCCGAGTAACTTTGCCGAACGTGCTTAGTGGCAAAGCAAACGAGCAGTTGTTCGCGACAGAGTTTAAGAGAAGAAGCCGCTCGAATTGTTGCTCATTGATTTATGTAGGCCAATCACGCCAAAGAAACCTAAAGGCAATATATTGATTTTATTTCTTTAAACTCACCAATTATATGTTGGTGGAGCATACCAAAAAACTTACTCCCTCCGTCCCAAGTAAATTGTCCACATTTCCTTTTTCGTCTGTCCCACAATATTAGTCTACATTCCTAAAATAGCAAACTCTCCACACTCATCAATAAAATATTCATCCCACTAACACACACTATCACTCACATGCATTGGTCATCGTGTCCGGTCAAATGTGGACAATTTGACCGGGACGGAGGGAGTACTAAGTAACTGTTCGACTTACACTTTTAGGCAAACAATCCATAACTAAAATTGGGCCAACCCAATTCCACACACCTTGTTTGTTTTTATTGTGCATACTCTGCTCTCTTAGCTGACTACATATCTTTTAATTAACTGTATTTTTGGACCAAAAATTAAAAAATAAAATAACAAATTACAAACATAACACATGAAATATTGAGAGCTTTGAAAATCTTGACAATTTTTTATATAAATTCTTGAAAATAATTTGGATAGTTTAGTTGATTAGGATCCATGACAGGTGACTTGAATTTTTATTATTATTTTTTTGGAATGGAGAACAAAAGCAATGCGAAAGAGAAACTGAGATACTAGTGAAAATGAAATTCATCTACCTTATATTTATAGAAATAATTCATAATTAAAATTATATAAACAAATAGAAAATACCACCCAATGAAGAGGTTCCACATGTACCTGGGATAAATAAAGTGGAATGGGCATGCAGTGGTTGAATGCAAGCGGATGGCCGCTTGTGGCTAGGGGTGATAAAAATCGAAAAAATTAAAAATTGAACCGAGCTAAATAAGTTTTGATTATTTTTATTAGATTATTTTATTTTTTAGTTCGATTTGATTAATATTTTTTAGTATTTCGGTTTTCAATTATTTTACCGCTTAAAACCGACCAAAATAATCTAATGTTTGCCCCTACTTATGGCCATGCAATTCAGAGATTTTTTTCTTTTTTTATTTTAGATTTTTTAGACTCATATAATAATCTTTTGCAAAAGGTCATCAATGTGTATGGTCTTAGCTTAGTGTTGAGGTAAGATATGTTGTTAGCATGAGAAATGAGAAATACTACATTTTAACATCAAAATACTTTATTTTTGTAGGAATTGAGTCTACAACAGACAACGTGAATTGTCATTTATTATTTCAGCCGTTTGGATCGTTCTTAAGGTATCAAAATAAATCAGATTAAATAAACCAGGCGAACCTAGGCATGCTTCTAATATTTAATTGCAAATTATGGAATTATGGAATACCTGAACTCAAGCTTTTGAACTGTAGATCTGGATCGACGACGAGGATTCCGGATGTAGGGATCTTGATAAATGCTATTATGCTCCAACAGATTTGATCTTCTGGTCAGTTCCCTTGCTCCTCGGAAATATGGTGAGGATACACTACCGAGTTCCACCAAAAACTCAAAGAAGTCAATCAATCTTCCTTGAAATGGTGTAGCCGCCTATATCTCTCTTTTGTGTTGCTGAATAATGTATTGAATAATATTGTATATGATCTGAAGAGAGAAAGGTTTATATAGCGTTAGGGTTTGCAAACCCTAACCCTAATGGGCTCAAGTAGTTTGTGGGCCAGACCAGGGATCAAATGCAAATAATAAAGTGAGCCCACCTTATTAATTAATTACATGTCCAACCCAGAACATAATTAATTAATAAAACATTGTTTTACCTTCACCACGGAAGCAATACTGACTCACCCCTTTATTACCACATTATTTGGAATGGATTGCATTAAACTTGAACGATCCACATAGTTAAGGTTCAGGATATTCATTAATTAATTTGGCTCGTGATGCACAATTAATTAATCTCTTATTTCCTGAGTAGTAATTCACTCCTTTTCATTTATGTCTAAATTAAATAATTCAACCTGCAGGATTTAACATAATGAACCTTGTGAGCTCCTCAGGGAACGTCCCCATTCTGAAACGGATATGATTACCTATATGTCCAGCCTAAGTAGGCCACACACAAACCGCCACACCCAAGATGCAGGTATAAGAGTAGATGTAAGACTCGCCACCATAGCAAGTCAAAGTGGGGTCAACTTGTGCATGCCCCTTAGCTTTCCATTAGGTTTAAGATCAAAACAAGTATCTAGAGATCTGGCTCATTCATATGTCAATTAGAATGGCACATCTCCCTGTTGATCCCATCAATACATAAAGGTGTATCAACACATCAAGTAGCTAGGATAAGCTCACTTATGAACTGATGTGTCGCAGGCTAAACCGACAGCCTATCCAGGACTGTCTCAGTTGTGATACTGCTTATACCTCGCTAGGTCAAATGATTCACATGATCCTCTGTGATCTCCTGCACACCATATGATCATCCCTATAGGCGAGATAATAGGATATTATAGTTCGTATCATACGTTTGTTATATCAAATAACAACTATGTTGGTGTAACGCATTTATGAAGATCATTGTATCAAACGAACACACTTAGTCATAAATGCTTTTAGTATACAATCCCAACAATCTCCCATTTATACTCAAGCATTAATAATATTGCTTTATCAGAGTATCAAGTGTGTCTATATCAGACCTAGCTTATTTACACGTTCATCATCTTGCGATCGATTTTACCTATAGATCTAGACTATGAGCGTGATCATCATAAGTCCTCTGAGGTAAGTACCGTGTAAATAAATCTACTAGACCTTTCATGTCAATTGCTCCCACTTTATACACATCGCCTCTTATCACGATTTCTCATATGATGTGGTACTATATATTCTATGTGTTTCACTACCTTATGAGTCTTGGGTTCCCTTAAGTTTGTCATTACACCAATGCGATCACAGTACCTTGTGATTCTAGAACGCAAACTTAAAATACACACCTCTAGAGGACAACACCGGAGTTATACTATTTCTTGCGAAGCTCATGAACCTGTTACACACTCAACCTTCATATCAGAATTTGCGACACACTTCTGTGTCAAATTCCTATAACTCCTCCTCAAGGCCAACACATAGTTAGAGATCGATTTCCTCTTTTCATGATCCTCCTGGATATCCGATTCCATTCAACCCACAGGGCACATTTATAAACGAATGCGCCTGTCGTATAGAAGGGCAGCAACCCTTTCTTGGCTTCATCATGAAATGAGTCACCATAGAATCAATTTAAGTGACTTGAGATACCTGAACATCCTTTCTTGTGGTTACACAAGACTTTAATCCAAAGGATGTTCCAGTATCTCATATGTCCTACTTATGAAACTATTTGGATAATCATCTCTTTATTCATGATAATATCTCCACAACGTTCTGAATGGGAAAATATCATCTACATAATGTGCAAGAAAAAACCACGTTTCCGCTGACACATAACGGGTACATGGAACTCTCATTCTCGATATGCAATATCAAAACGTTTGTTTCATGACCTTGAAGCTCCCTTAAGTTTATACTTGAACTTGTTTGGCTTCTAGACAAGATGCTGATCACCTTACTGCACATAACTTATTTGGTTGTTGCATATAGATGTTATCACCTTTTGCCAAGATACCCATTAATGAAAACACGGATGATGACATTTGTATACCAAATACTTAGGTTCACATATGTTGTTATGGACAAAAGAATTTGAATGGATTTAATAGCTGCAACTAGTGAGAATGTCTTTTTATGAACTATACCTTTCTCACAAACCTAGACTTTTGAAGTATACTTGGTTACCATTCGAACATTTCTTTACTTGTACATCAATCAGTCGCCTATAGCTAGAAAGGTGTTAGGTAACACTGATTCTGATATACATCCATAACTGTTAGTAATTCATGATGCAATATAGTTTTATCAAGTAAAAAAGTATCGAACACTGGTACTCAACTCGCCCGTTGCTATGAGTAAAAGGGATTGATTTGAAAACTTCAATATCTAGATGCGATAAAATAACCTTGAATGATCAATTGTAAATTACCTAAAATCTTAAGGATTAATGCAAATTTACCAAAGAGAGAACAATCGAGGAACTTAGGATGAATTGAGTAGATTAGGAATACGATTGGACTTGTCAACAATACGACCCAATTTCCATTAAGTAGTTTGAATCAATTCTCTTACTATAGTTATTACCCTTAGTACCGGTGCAACAACAGTAGATCAATCTTAATCTCAACCTAGGTCTAGGTTTATTGACTTCGATTAATTCCCAAAGGCTCAAGAATTAAAGATCTAGATATCAAATCACCTATCCTCCAAGTGAAAAGACACCCAATTATTGTTGCAATCCCCTCCAATCAACAAACCTATCAAGCTAGTTCATTGAGGCATAATTTCCAATACATGGTGATCAAGCATGCACGGAATACAAATTGAAAATCACAACAATAAACAAACCATCGGAAATTCAAAACTTCAAATCCAAACAATATTCCAAAAATCGTTCCCAATCACATCCTAAACCTCAACAATGAGTTTAGCTACTCATGAACATAGTTGAAAATATCAATCTCTCAAAAGAAACATAGAAGAAATAAAGAACAAGAAATCTTAGGATTTAGGGATGAATCTTCAACTCTCGATTCGATTCCTCCCTTCAATCTTCAATTCTTGGCTCTTGAACTTGTTTTTCTCCCTTTTCCTTGTGTTTTTTCTCCCATCTAGGTTAACAAAAGTCTAACCCTTATATTGTGATCTCTCGTAACTTTTATAGATGAGATTTTCGCCGCCACAGTGATTTTGTCCCGAACGGGACCCCCTTTGAAAACATGTGTTCCGAACGGAATGAAGCTTTTCATGAATTCAAAAATCCCATCGGGTCTCGAGTGGGACGGAATCATCCCGAGTGGGATGATGGTTCCGAACGGGACAGAATGCATCCTGCTCGGAACAAGCTACTGAAATTCACGCTAAATTTCCGAGTTTCGAATGGAACAGACGTCTCCCGAGTAGGGTGACTGGTACAAAACGGGACAGAATGAGTCCCGAGTGGGATGGAACTCCACCTTAGCCAAATTCTCTCAAAAACTCAGATTTCTTGCTCGTTTCATGCCTTGCTCACTCAAACAACTCTCGAACACCAAGTGAAGGTAAAATCAACCAAAAGAAAAGATATGTGTGTGATTTGTGCACCTAATTCACATCAAATCATGCAATTAAATAGCATAAATCACACACATATCAAACCCCCCCAAACTTAAGCCTTTGATTGTCCTCAATCAAAAACAATAAACAAGATTTTCATTCACTTGGTGCAATGCTTCACGGCTCATCACTATCTATCAATGCATGTTTCGATTTCACAAATTTTACAATATCCACCATGTTTTTATTAATAAAAGAACTCAACCTTACCGGCATGTGAACATATAAGGCTATAGCACTCACACTCAGCTGCATAGGGGTTATTTTCTTTCTCTCAAGCACAAATGCACAAGCTTCATTCATATTGTTCATCTCTACCACACTTGTTCACATCGAAGTATCGTTCTAGAATCAGATAGGACTTTAATATGGTTGTAGTGTGGCTTACTAACAGGTAGGGTGTTTAAGGCTTAAGTGACTCATTCATCCCCGTTTCCCTATTCTCAAACATTTAACCACTCAATCTTTCAACAAGAAATTATAAAGCTCGTACCACAGTTTAACAATTTCTCACTTTCCATCTCTTAATATGCAAACAAGCCTTTTTTTTTCTTTTTTTCCCCTTTTTTCATCAGATTTGCCAATTTGATATTTTCCTGTTTACTCACATTTATTCGATCCTTAGCACTCAATTTCTTCTTCTTTCAATCCTCATCCCAACCCTCAAACTTGTTCCTAAGCATTATATGAAAGAATTAAAGGCTCAACTTGGCTCTGAAATAATGGTTAGGATAATATGTTTCCACCTTATTCTCCAAAAGCATATAAGATAGGTACTAAGAAAGAATGGCCGAAAATCATTTTCTAGTTCAATATGACATGTTAAACAAGGTGGTATCGATAAATTCTACTTATTCCACTTGTGCCTCACCTCTCACAAATGAACAATTATGAGGTATAAGGTCTCATTAGGCTCAACTCTCACAAGTTTAAAGGTGTTGAGTTCTAAGCATTAATACAACATGAAATCAAGTGCAAAATTTGTTCAACCTACCCATGCATCAACATCTATTGATTCCGCCCTATCATAAGCTCAAATGAAATCTAATCATGCTCATGCCTCATCACGAATTCAATCTTATGCCTAAGTTTATCACAATCATGCACTCTTCACTTGCAAGCATTTAAACTCAATATATATATCATTCAACTCATGCTAGTGTAAGAATTAAGTGTTTAAGTTTGTGTACCCCACTTCCATTCGTTTAAAAAAGAGGAATAAGAAAAATCTGACATGGTTCCGGCTGTTTATGCTCAATCCACCTGTTTCATACGACCAAAGAAAACAACAATTCAAAACATAAATTCCACAAAATATCAGTTATCCTCCAAATAAGCTTTAGATCATACCATTATACAACCAAATCGAATGACTCAAATCCATGAACAACTAATCAGACCAATCAATAAAACAGACAAAATAAAGAGTAGAGAAAAGAGGAAACCGACGTCCGTCCCACCCCCCAAACTTAGTCCAAACACGACTAAGTTTGAAAAGATGGTAAGACGGTGATCACTTTTGGTTAGGTTCTTGGGCATCATCATTTTGTCGGTGTCGCCGATAGTAGGCTGGAAGCTGATAATACATATCATGTACCTCGGTCTCGATGCCAGTCAATCGAGTGTTTACCTGATCAAATCGTTGCTCGAACCATGCCCTCTGATCAACCAAATTTGCCCGCAAAGCTGTTACATCATAAAGAATTTTCCTCCCTACATCACTCCAATCAACTCCGAACGTACATATGTAATAGTTAATTCCCCCAAACTCGACATGACTCAAAAAACTTGGAAAATACATACTTAAAACAATAAAAAGACCCGAAATAATTAAATTGGACTTGGGTTGCCTCTTAAGAAGTGCTTCACTTATCGTCGGGAGCTCGACGAACTTACCTCTTTACCAACATGCGAGGGAGATTTCATTCACAATCCGAGGTGGCTCAGAAGAGTGAAATCTCTTAACTCGGCGCCCATTGACCTTAAAACAATATCCATCTTCGGTCTCAAGTTACAGCGTACCATTCTCAAACACTTCGTGTACCTTGTACGGACCTGACCAATGAGAATGAAATTTACCCGGAAATAATTTTAACTGAGAATTAAATAAAAGAACCATATCACCTTTGTAAAACTGCTTCACTCGAATATTTTTGTCATGGAATCATTTAGCCCTCTCTTTGCATGTTCTCGTGTTCTTGTAGGCCTCTTGTCTCCATTCTTCGAGCTCATTCAACTTTTGCACCCGATCCCCCTGAGCCTTCAGACAGTCCAAGTTCAAAGTTTTGATGGGCTAAAATGCCTTGTGCTCAACTTCAACCGGAAGATGGCAGGACTTGCATAGACCAGCTGATACAGGGACATGCCAATTGGTGTTTTAAAGGCTGCCTGGTAGGCCCACAAAGCCTCATCAAGTCTTTTGCTCCAGTACTTTCGAATCAAAACTGTCTTTTCAAGCACCTGCTTGATCTCTCGGTTGGCCAACTCTGCTTGTCCATTGGCTTGTGGGTGATAAGTTGTTGTCACTCTTTGCATGACTCCGTACCTTGTGTTGCTGTGCTAGTAGCTATGGAATTTATACGCAAGTGCACGTATGTCAGATAAGTAATATAGATTCTAAGTCCAGATATCGTACCCAAGGGAGTGAAAGTGAACCGTGCACATTCTATTGCTTGTAGATTAAGTGGTTTTTGTAACTTCTTCTAACTTAAATCAAAAGGAAAGCATATAAAATGAAGCCAAACAATGCCAACACAATCAATACTATTTCTTCCCACAAAATAATCATAAACAACTAGAATATGGTTTTAAATCAAAAATAAAATGTACTCGGGTTATCGACTCTTGTTTATCTTCTCTCCTATATGCTGTAGCATCGTTCATGCATAATTTCTGGGTCTTGCAGCCACTCTCTTTTCTGCCTAGTCTATCATCATAGCACTAGATCTATGCTTTTGTGCTAACCTCCATATGTCTATGGTAAGTTTTACCTTCAAACAATCCACTTTAAAACAGGGGCTTTTACAAGTCTTAGATTCTATGTATATCTACACTAGAACTTAAGATTGAACATGATTCCCTCATCCTAGATCTCCTCTCGGTCTCACTAGGCGAGATCTCTATCTGCCACCGTCGTGTTTAGATAGATAAAACAACCCAGAATCATGCTCAAACACCAGATTTGACACAGAAATAGCTTCAACATATATTCAAGAAGAAAACTAGTCAATAACCCGAGCTTAAAGAGTTTAGCTCATGCTTACAAAGGTAAAAAAGAAAATAACATTCAAGTTCATATTCACGAACATCATCCACAACAGAATATCAAAATAAGTTTTGCAAAGAAAGATAAACTATTCATGATTCTTGCAACTACCACTGCTGCTTCTCACGAACTCTTCGTTCTCCTTGCTCAAAACCCTATGCCAATCCCCTCCTTCGAATGATTGATCCTCTTTTCTGTTGTCTCTTTCTCAAAATATTTGGTCTGTCTCTTCTTCGCTCCATCCAGGCCTTACACGTGGCTTTTCTATCTGCTTTTCGGCTCTGTCTATTCTCCTGAGCGACACGTGTCTGCTCTTGGGACAAGCTCTGAAAAGTGCAAAGATCCTGTCTGCTGTGGTCCCAAAGATTCACTCCTGAATGTAACTCGTGCCACTCCTATGCTGTAGCATCATGTTTATCTTTCATGCTCTTGTCATGCTTCAGCATAGTAAACCTGTGATACAACTCAACCATTTCTTCTGCAAAAACTCATTTATTAACTAAACACAGCAACTTGGACTCGAATTTAAAATACTAACCAAATAACCTAAATTCACTCACTTATCCTATAAATAAACTATATTAGAACATTATTAACTACGATTTAAACACAAAATAATAACTCTTTAATAGAGTTATCACCTTGCCAAAAGCTTATCCATGAGTTTGTTGCAGAAATGACTGCCTCCATCACTCACCAAGGCCCTGGGAATGCCAAATCGAGCTACTAAGACCTGCAAAAACTTCAGCACAACTTGAGAATCATTAGTAACAGTTGCTATGGCTTCAACCCATCGAGACACATAAATTCAATGGTGGAAATGGACCCATAAATTTGATGCCCCAAACATCAAATATTTCCACTTCGATAAAGATCTTTTGAGGCATCTTATCCCTTCGGCTTATATTCCCCATTCTTTGGCATCTATCACATGCTCTAACCATAGCTACACAATCTTTAAACACGGAAGGCCAATAAAATCCACAAGCAAGTACCTTCAATGTGGTGCGGTTTGCACCAAAGTGTCCCCCACTTACCAATTGATGACATTCTTCGATAATCTTTCTCCACTCACTCTGAGGAACACACCTGAGAATAATACCATCAGCACACCTACGAAATAGATACAGTTCTTCCCAGTAGTAGAACCTGGCCTCCTTAAGAAACTTCTTTTGCTGATAGGACTCCAAGTCCGGATGCAACACACCTGCAACAAAAAAATTGCATAAATCTGCATACCACAGAGTACTAGCTATTGCCACACTCAAAATTTTCTCATCAGGAAAATCCTCTCTAATTAACTCATCCTGATTGTCTCCATCAACTGGATTCTCTAACCTAGATAGATGATCTGCTATCACATTCTTACATCCTTTCTTATCTCTAATTTCCATATCAAATTCTTGCAAAAGCAAAATCCATCTAATTAACCTAGGTTTTGAATCAGTTTTAGCAAACAAATAGTTAATTACCGCATGATTAGTGTAAACCACAGACTTCGCTCCTACCAAATAAGCACGAAACTTATCATAAGCATAAACAACAACAAGTAATTCTTTCTCAGTTACAGTGTAATTCAATTGAGCTGGATTCATCATTTTACTAGCATAGGTGATAGCTCTAAAGATCTTATCTCTAATCTGTCTAAAGGTTACCCCCAAAGCACAATCACTAGCATCACACATTAGCACAAAATCCTGCTCTCAATCCGGAGTCACTAACACTGGGGCCGTCACTAATGCTTTCTTAAGAGCTTCAAAAGCCTTCACACAGTCTTCACTAAAGTCAAAAGGGACATCCTTCTCTAGCAAGCTACATAAAGGTTTGGTTATCTTGGAAAAATCTTGAATAAATCTCCTATAAAACCCAGTGTGTCCCTAGAAACTCCTAACCCCTTTTATTTTCCTAGGCACAGGAAGTTGTTCAATTGCTACAACCTTAGCCTTGTCAACCTCTATCCTCACACTAGAGACCTTAGGACCCAATACTATACCCTCTCTGACCATAAAGTGACACTTTCCCAATTTAACACTAGGTTAGTCTCCTCACACCTTTACAAAACAGTTTTAGAATTTTCCAAACAGTCATCAAAAGACAATCCAAACATAGAAAAATCGTCCATAAAAACTTCCATAATATTCTCAATAAGACCATGAAAAATAGACATCATACACCTTTGAAATATTGTCGGTGCATTGCACAACCCAAAGGGCATCCTCCAGTTAGCGAAAATCCCGTAGGGACAGGTGAAAACTATCGTGTGCTGGTCTTCAGGTGCCACCACAATCTGATTGTATCTGGAGTATCCATCTAAGAAGCAGTAATGAGATTTACCTGCAAGACAATCAAGCATTTGATCGATAAAGGGTAAAGGAAAATGATCTTTAAGAGTTGCATTATTTAAAGCCATGTAATCAATGCAGAAATGCCATCGAGTAGTTGGTCTCTCGATCACTTCTTCGCCGCTTCGCTTGACAACCTTCTCGAACCCCCCTTTCTTGGGAACCATGTGGGTCGGACTGACCCACTCACTATCACTAGGGGCATAGATAATGTTATTATCTAACAGTTTCAAAACTTCCTTTTTCACCACCTCTTGCATCTTCGGGTTGAGTCTCCTTTGAGGTTGTCTCTTCGGTTTGGTCCCTTCTTCAAGAATGATCTTGTGCATTACAATCGATGGTGTGATTCCCTTTATGTTGGATATCTGCCAACCTATAGCTGATCTGTGCATTTTCAGGACCCTCGAGAGCTTTTCGATCTCCATAGTAGACAACCCCGAGGCAGCAATGACTGGATAGGCGTCATTCTCCCCAAGAAAGATATACTGGAGGCTGTCTGGCAATTTCTTCAACTCCACCACCGGGGCTTCATTCTTCTTTTTTTCCCTCTTGAATTTTGGCTCATGCTCCTCTTCTTTAGTCCTCAACTCCAGAAACTTAACATCCTGCTTTGGTTTGATCTCTGGTGTATTGTCCAACGCATTCACCATTTCTAGCAACTTATCACAAGCCTCATAAAACTCATCAAAACCAATGTTAGAGTACAAGGAATCAACAATAACTTCTTCAAGTGCATCTCTCGTCTCATAGCTAAATAATAAAGAAGTAGATATTACCTCAATGTTGTTGCACTCTTCATTCATGCTTCTTCGTTGCATCAGAGATGGAAAATGAAATTTCTTGATCATTGAAGCGGAGAGTCAGCTCTCCCTTCCTCACATCAATCAATGCTCCTCCAGTAGCCAAGAATGGTCTCCCAAGAATCAAGGACACATTCTTATCTTCTTCCATATCAAGGACCACAAAATCTGCAGGGAATATAAAATCATTAACTTTTACCAACACATCTTCCACAATACCTTTCGGGTAGGATATAGAGTGATCTTCCATTTAGAGAGTGATGGTTGTCGGTTTGATCTCTCCAATCTGTAGCTTCTCGAAAATAGAAAGTGGCATCAAATTGATGCTCGCACCCGAATCACACAATGCATGGCCAAACTCCAATCCACCAATGACTCATCAAATTGTGAAGCTCCCTGGAACTTGCCTCTTGAAAGGCATTTTCCGCTGGATCACCGCACTGCATTCTTAAAATAGATTCATGGTTTCGAACTCCCCAAATTTTCTTTTTTGTGCCACCATTTCCTTAAAGAATTTGGTGTACCCTAGAATATCCTGTAATACTTCCAACAACGGCAAGTTGATGTGCACCTTGCTCAGATGATCCAAAAACCTTGCAAACTGCTTGTTCACCCTATTCCTTGCCAATCTCTGAGGAAAGGGTAGGTTGTTTCCTTTAGAAATTTCCTCGGATGTGCTCCCCTTTTGTGTTTTGACTAGCTGGGGGGTCACTTCCTCTTCAATCTCCTCATCTACTGAAACCTTGTCGTTCAGCCCCATCTTCTCCTTACCCAATGTGGAGTTATTGGGTTCTTCATAAGACTTACCACTTCTCGTGGTTATAGCACTACAGTTCTTCCTCAGGTTGACTTCAGTATCACTGGGAAACTGTCCCGGTTGATGTTTCCCACTCACATACTTAGCAATGGTACAAATTTGATTCTGCATCTCGGTCAACATACTATCATATTAATCGAGTCTCTTCTCAAACTCTTCTTCTTTTGAACTGAGCGCTCTTCTCTCCTGCTGCACGTATTGCTTCCTCATGTTATCACCTCCATTCACCTGATTTGATCCTTCCCCTCTCTACTCAAATCCAGGAGGTAGATTCATAGCATTGTTAGGATTCCCATTAGACAGGTTCGGGTGGAATCGGTTGTTGGGATTATAAGAAGGATTATCATACTGATAATAGGGCCTTTGGTAGTTCCCAAAGTTTCCTCTGCCAACGAAGTTAACATCATCAACAGATTGGGCTTCCATCTGCCCTATTTCGCCGCATTGATTAGGAATTGGATTTCCTCCCTTGATGAATTCCCTATTTGTTGTTGTTGCTGTTGAGCTCGATGAAAGAGAAGTAGATCCATTTTTGTTTCCATCGAGGCCATTTTCTCCTTCATCTCATCCTGGTCCTTTACCTCAACCACAATCTTCACAACTATGTACTCCCTTCTTTCCTTTGGCCATTTGTAACTATTTTTTGCCAGCTTTTCAATCGATCTCATGGCCTCTTCTTCCCCCAGATCGAGAAAATCTCCTCCACCAATATTGTCCAACCGCAGTTGTGTGTCATTATCTACTCCAGCATAAAATTGGCAAATAATCTGGGCATTAGACATCCCATGTTTTGGACATCTCCTCAGCAGTTGTCGGAATCTATCTCATGCCTCCTAGAGTGGCTCGTCATATTGCTGGCTGAACGACTGAATTTCTACTTTCCTCTTTAGTGTCAGGCCCGGTGGAAAATACTTCAGCAAAAATTTCTCTTTCAGATCATCCCATGTGAGTATTCCAGTTTTATTAAGTCCCACCTACCAAGCCTTGTAGGATTTGAGTCTACAATACACAATGTGAGTTGTCATTTATTTCTTTAGCCATTTGGATCGTTCTTAGGGTATAAAAAAAATCAAATTGAATAAATCGGGCGAACCCTATGCATGCTCCTAATATTTGATTGCAAAGGATGGATCTACGGAATACCTGAACACCAGCGATTGATCTACAGATCTAGATCGAAGATGGCAATGAAAAGTAGATCTGGATGTGGGATCGATCCAAGCTATTGTGTTCCAACAGATCTGATCTTCTAATCTGTTCCCTTGCTCCTCGAAAATCTGGTGAGGATATGCTACCGAGTTGAATCAGAGATCCAGAGGAATCGATCACTTCCTCCCAATGAAACAACCGTCACCCCTCTCTCTCTTCTCACATAGTTGTGTGTAACTTAATTAGGTCAAAAGAGAGAAAGGCTTATATAGTGGTAGGGTTTACAAAACCCTAACCCTAATGGACTCTGAGCAGATTGTGGGCCAGACTAGGGACCACATGCAAATGATAAAGTGGGCCCTCCTTATTAATTATTTCCATGTCGAACCCAGAACATAATTAATTAATAAAATATTGTTTTAACCTTCACCACGGTAACAATGCTGACTCACCCCTTTATTACCACGTAATTTGGAACGGGTTGCATTAAACTTGAATGATCCACATATTTAAGGTTCCGGACATTCATTAATTAATTTTGCTTATGACAATTAGCCATAATTAATTAATCTCTTATTTCCTGAGTAGTACCACTCACTCCTTTTCACTTATACCTGAATTAAATAATTCAACCTGCAGGGTTTAGCATAATGAACCTTGTGAGCTCCTCAGGGAATGTCCCCATCCTAAAGCGGATATGATTACCAACATGTCCAGCCTAAGCAGGCCACACACAAACTGCTACACCCAAGATGCAAGTATAAGAGTACATGAAAGACTCGCCACCCTAGCAAGTCAAAGTGTGGTCAACTTATGTATGCCCCTTAGCCTTCCATTAGGTTTAAGATCATAACAAGTATTTAGAGATCTGGCTCACTCATATGTCATTTAGAATGGCACATCTCACTATTGATCCCATCAATACATAAAGATGTACCAACACATCAAGTAGCTTGGATAAGCTCACTTATGAACTGATGTGCCGCAGCCTAAACCGACAGCCTATCCAGGGACTGTCTCAGCCGTGATACTATTTATATCTCGCTAGGTCAAACGATTCATATGATCCTCTGTGATCTCCTACACACCATATGATCATCCCTATAGGCGAGATAATAGGATATTATAGTTCGTATCGTATGTTTGTTATATCAGATAGCGACTATGTTGATGTAACACATTTATGAAGACCAGTGTATCAAACAAACACACTTAATCATAAATGCTTTTAGTATACAATCCCAACAATCTCCCGCATATACTCAAAGCATAATACCATTGCTTTATCAGAGTATTAAGTGTGTCTATATCAGACCTAGCTTATTTACACGTTTATCATCTAGTGATCGATTCTACTTACAGATACAGACTATGAGCGTGACCCTCATAAATCTTCTGAGACAAACACCGTGTAAATAAAACTTCTAGACCTTCATGTCAATCGCTCCTACTTTATACACATTGCCTCTTATCACGATTTCTCGTATGATGTGGTACTACATATTCAATGTGTTTCACCACCTTGTGAGTCTTGGGTTCCCTTGAGTTTGTCAATGCACCACCATGATCACAGTACCTTGTGATTCTATTTGACAAACTTTGAACACACACCTCTAGAGGACAACACCGGAGTTATACTGCTTCTGGCATAGCTAATGAAGCTATTACACACTTAGCCTTCGTACCGAAATTTGCAACACACTTCTGTGTTAGATTCCCATAACTCCTCCTCCAAGACCAACACATAGTTAGAGGTCGATTTCCTTCCTTATGATCCTCCTAGATATCCGATGCCATTCAACTCACAGGGCACATTTATAAACCAATGTGCCTATCCAGAGTTGAGTTCATATATGTTCACCATGCCTACAACATTACAGATATCTGACTTCGTTCATTACCATATAGAAAGACAACAACCTTTCTTGGCATGAAACGAGTCACCACAGAATCAATTTAAGCGACTTGAGATACCTGAACATCCTTTTCTTGTGGTAACACAAGACTTTAATCCAAAGGATATTCCAATATCTCATATGTCCTACTTCTGAAACTGTTCGGATAACCATCTCTTTATGCCTGATAATATCTCCACACCATTTTCGAATGTGAAAAACACCATCTTCATAATGTGCAAGGAAAACCACGCTTCTGCTGACACATAACTAGTACATGAACCTCTCGTTCTCGATATACAATATTGAAACATCTGTTTCATGACTTTGAAGTTCCCTTAAGTTCATACTTGAACTTCCTTGGGTTCTAGACAAGATGCTTCTCACCTTACTGCACATAACTAATCTGGTTGTTGCATATAGATGTCATCACCTTTTACTAAGGTAACCGTTTATGAAAACACGGATGACATCATCTATCTTCCAGATACTTAGTTTCATATGTGCTGTTACGGACAAAGAATTCGAATGGGTTTAATAGTTACAACCAGTGAGAAGGTCTTGGTATGAACAATACCTTTCTCACAAACCTAGACTTTTGAAGTATACTAGGTAACCATTCGAGCATTTCCTTACTTGTATATCAATCAGTTGCCTATAGCTGGAAAGATATTTGGTAATACTGATCCTCATATACAACCATAACTGTTTACTGATTCATTTCTGAATCCATGACTTGATGTCATTAAACTGCATCGTTTGTCTTAACAGCTTCGTTACGCAATAAGGGATTAGTACAATATTGTTCGTCAACTGAGAATAAGTTTGAAGATTATTTCCCACGAACCAGTGTTGTTAAGCCTGTTAAGGCAACCTCCCATTGCAACGATGCTCCTTTTATGTTGTCAGTTATTGGTGCATTAATTTGTGGTTTACCACCTTGCACGGGCGACCGTGCAATTGGTACCATACCTACCAAGAAATGTTCAATATGCCACGGGGTGTTTTCTGATGGATTTGAATTGTTTCTCCAAAACATTGGAGTACAATTTCACATTTGGATTCGTGGTTTCATCCTATAAAACAACTCTCTAGTGTTTAGGATATTAAAGAAACCACCTATTTCGTTTACTTGGGATAACCCACAAAGGAGTATTAGCTTAAACCTTTCTTCCAACCAATCAGTTTCCTTCATTAGCTTAAAAACCGAACTACCCATCATTGCCTTTTGACAAAGTCAATATCCACTAGGGTATTAAGAACTGATTTAGAAGACACTGGTTTAAACAGATATATTACTGCTTTTTGGCGCACCTCCCAAAAATGAAAAATGGCAAAGCTAGCATAACAAATCAACCTTAAAGAATCTTATTTATTTCGTTCTTCCTACACTATCCTTTTGAGGGATAGCATGTGTAGTCAACTGGGATACAATCCCTTGCTCTACCAGATACTGTGAAACACATCACTTGAGATACACACCATTATGAATGAACCATAATGTTTTTACGGTCTTGTTTAACTTTTTCTCCATCTTAGTCTTATACGCTCTTTATTGAAGCAAAAGATTAAGACTTGTAGTGAATAAGATAAACATATCCATATCTTAAGTGATTACAATACCAATGCCTATTTAAGGCAACTGCGGAAGTAGACTCAACACAGAGCAAACACGAAATAACTTCTATAGATAGAATCGCCTATTAAAAGGCCTGGTTGTCATCTTATACCATTCTTAGGAATACCTGGATAAAATCCATAATTCCATGAATTACTTAAAACTACTAGGACCGATATAACCTTATCTCTAGTGAGATTCTTTAATATGCCATATATCACTATCGATTTATGTAAACAAGTACTAAAGAGAAACATCCATTTAAACATAATGGAAAACACTGTTATTTATCATGACAGAATAACTCTATCATAAATAACTGATAATCCATAGTAACATAAATGGAAATGAGTTTTATACAAAACATATCTTCAAAGCTCAAACATTGTTTAACATAAATACAAAGTAAAAACTCCATCACCAATAGCAGCAACTCTAGTATCCTTTTTGGAGTTGGTAATCCCGCCATCTTCAAGCTTTATTATCAGCTTGATCCTCTGCAAAGTGTAACAAACATGATTAATAACCTCAGTAACCACTACCCACTAAGGAGCAGAAAATTGATACTAAACATGTTTCAACAACCCATGCGAAAGATGACGTACCTTGTCCCTTAGTTACCAAACTTGGACAATTTACTTTCCAGCGACCTTTTTTACCACACTTGAAACATTTGTCTTTCTTGCTATCTTTTTTTCCTTAGTTTCTCTCTCCTTTACCGCTCTTCTACTTCATGTGATTACGACGTGACTTAGAAGAACTCTAAGCAAGAGATTTGGAAAGACTTGATAATGCAAGATTGCTCCCACTGCTTCCTTCATTCCTCTTTTCTTTGACATCACTCTCCTGACTCGGAAGCAAGTCAGAGCGACTCACAGAAAAGACTGAAGAAGCTTCTACAGACACAAGATCCCTGAGCATACTGTGAACAATATACTCACTCTTGTTTTTCTCAACAGAAATTCTGAAGTCATCAAATGACTTCGGTAGCGTGTTGAGTATCAAATCAATTTTGACATCATTGTCAATTTGACCACCCATTAATTTGTACTCATCGATGAACTGGATGAGTGATTCCACATGTTCACGCACTGAACAATCTTGACTCATTTTCTGTCTTACAATGCGCTTGATAAGACTGGATCTAGCATGTCCATCGAGCCTGCCTTATGCTACGTCAAAACGTCGCATAATATCACGCGCATGCCATACATTACTATAACAAGGACACAGTGCATCTGACATACCACCCAAGATGTATTGTCTGGCCATGCCATTCAACCACATCTACATGTGATACTGTGCACACTCCTTGTCGTAAGATGCATTGGTCGGCAGACTCGGTCAGGGAGTTTGCAGAACAAATAAATATCCAAATGAATCCAAAAGTTTGACAATGTCACTTTTCTATCCAGGAAAATTCGGACCAGTCAAGGAATTGTGTACAATTGAATTAACGAGCGATGCAATAATAGACATATCTGAAAACAAATAAGCGGATTAAAGTAAGCACATACTACGAACGATTGAAACAAATATGCATAGAACCTTTAGATAAAACGATGCAATTTGCTTCCTCCAATTGCCCAAGCTAATTTACGCAAGCTACTAAAGTAGACGTTTACGGCAAACGCTCGACCAAACCAAAATAGATCCTTTAATTTCTCTCCATGTTAGGTATCCGCCGGCAAAAAAAATTAATATTGGAGATACTAAGACTATGTTCGCCTATCTTGAGCAGGGATCTCATGCATGAGTTGTGCTCAGGCAACATCTAAGACAGAATAACCACAATCCTAACTCCGGATGTTAAAAAGCGATTTCGCATACGTACTCCAGTGAAATTTGTCTCAATGCAAGCTACTGAAGTAGAGGTTTGCTCAGAGGCTCCCACTTCTCATCTTAAACAAAATGTTTGATTTATAAAATCTCATCGCATTAGAACTGGTAAATTATTTCTAACGCAAGCTACTGAAGTAGACATTTATGCTTGAAATGCATTACTTCTAATGAGAGGCCGTATTTGTGGAGGTCTAATGATTTTAGTTCGAAAAGAACCAAAATCCAGCTTAGTATTTTAATTTCTAAAGGTTTAATGCGCACACATTATTTTATGTCTCATAAATTATGTAACATCTAAAATTCCATCATAAATTAATATGATCCCGAAATTTATAGACACAATTTAAACATAAAATAAATCTCATAAAGCATGCTCAATAATTAAATAATTATAACATGCTTAAACAGTAAATAAATAAAGCAAGTAGGCATGCTTTCCTATTATTTACTAGTGTGCACATAATAAATCACATCAGTACGAGAATAAGTAAATAAACAAATAAATTCTCGTGGCCCCTCAGATGCGATTACATGGAAATAAATTAAATCTAACTATTAGAAGAATTTATTTCCAATACAGATCTTAAAACTGGGCCTCCGTTGGACTTGAAAACTGAATCGGGCTGAATAACAGCAGTTTGGGCTTCAAATTAGGGTTCCTGGCCCAAAAACAGCCAAACCCTATTTTTTTAAGACTGCAGGCTGCCTCCGGGCTGTCGGGCCCAAGCTACGGCCCAGGCTGCCAAACCCTAGGGTTTGAGCGAACCCTAGCTGCCAGCAACTCACCCGCCACCTTTTAGGCACCGCCAGACAGCCGTCGGCGGCCGTCACCAGCAGCAGCACCCGCTCGTCACTTGCCCAACGTCTGTGCCGACACCTCCAGCCGTAGCTCTTGCTATTGCCAGTCACACGAGCAAGAAACAGCAACAAGCGCAGCAATAGAACCGCCGCGCAGCTGCTGCTACTTCACCACCGCGACCCACCGACGAATGCAACACCACCGCCACCATCGCCAACGTGCACAGCTAGCCCGCCCAACACCCTGCCCTGTCAATGAAGCTGCCATCACCGTCGACCAGAAATAGTAGGCTGCGAGGAGAACAGCTCGCGCAGGGTGTAAATCGCGAGCTGTGCGCCGCCGCCACCCGCGTGCTCCTCCCTCGCCCCCGCCGTCCTTCGCCGGCCCACCTGCAACATCTCCCGGAGCACTACACCGTAGCCAGAGACGCGCAGTAGCCATTACAGACAAGCAGGCACGGCCCAGCCACATGGACGAAACACTAAGTTTTCGCCCTGTCGCCGCCACCGCCGCCACCTGTGCCGCCGTCGGTGAATAACCCAAGCACTGCACACGCTGATCAAAGACGAGGCTGAAACTTTTGTTGTGTTCTTCGTCCTTGTTCTTCGTTCTTCCGGATCTCAAATTTTATAGATTTGAAAAATAAAGAAAACACAAAAATAGATCTATATCTATTTACATGATTTTCCTATCAAATCTAACCATAGATTTTCTCTTGGTGAAAAACAAATCTAAAAACGAGAAGGCCACGAGAACAAAAACATCAACAACAATTTAAATCCATCCACAATAAATATAAACATACATATTTATTCAATCTTAATTTATTTGAGACAGAGCCTAAAAATCCAAACTTGGCTCTGATACCAATTGTAGGATTTGAGTCTACAATAGACAACATGAGTTGTCATTTATTTCTTTAGCCGTTTGGATCGTTCTTAGGGTATCAAAAACAAATCAAACTGAATAAATCAGGAGAACCTTATGCATGCTCCTAATATTTGATTGCAAATGATGGATCTACGGAATACCTGAACTCCAGCGATTGATCCACAGATCTAGATCGGAGATGGCAACAAAAAGTAGATCTGGATGTGGGTTTGATCCAAGCTATTGTGTTCCAACAGATCTGATCTTTTGATATGTTCCCTTGCTCCTCGAAAATCTAGTGAGGATACGCAACCAAGTTGAATCAGAGATCCGGGGGAATCGATCACTTCCTCCCAATGAAACCGTCGTCGCCTCTCTCTCTCTCTCTTCTCACATAGTTGTGTGTAACTCTTTTAGGTCTGAAGAGAGAAAGGCTTATATAGTGCTGAGGTTTACAAAACCTTAACCCAAATGGGCTCTGAGCAGATTGTGGGCCAGACCAGAGACCAAATGCAAATAATAAAGTGGGTCCTCTTTATTAATTAATTTCATGTCCAACCCAGAACATAATTAATTAATAAAACATTGTTTTAACCTTCACCACGGTAACAATGCTGACTCACCCCATTATTACCACGTAATTTGGAACGGGTTGCATTAAACTTGACTGATCAACATATTTAAGGTTCCGGACATTCATTAATTAATTTGGCTTATGACAATTAGCCATAATTAATTAATCTCTTATTTCCTGAGTAGTACCACTCACTCCTTTTCACTTATGCCTGAATTAAATAATTCAACCTGCAGGGTTTAGCATAATGAACCTTGTGAGCTCCTCAGGGAATATCCCCATCCTAAAGCGGATATGATTACCTACATGTCCAGCCTAAGCAAGCCACACACAAACCGCCACACCCAAGATGCAAGTATAAGAGTACATGAAAGACTCGCCACCCTAGCAAGTAAAAGTGTGGTCAACTTATGTATGCCCCTTAGCCTTCCATTAGGTTTAAGATCATAACAAGTATCTAGAGATCTGGCTCATTCATATGTCAATTAGAATGGCACATCTCACTGTTGATCCCATCAATAAATAAAGATGTACCGACACATCAAGTAGCTAGGATAATCTCACTTATGAACTGATGTGCCGCAGCCTAAACCAACAGCCTATCCAGGGACTGTCTCAACCGTGATACTGTTTATATCTCGCTTGGTCAAATGATTCATATGATCCTCTGTGATCTTCTACACACCATATGATCATCCCTATAGGCAAGATAATAGGGTATTATAGTTTGTATCGTATGTTTGTTATATTAGATAGCGACTATGTTGATGTAGCACATTTATGAAGACCAATGTATCAAACAAACACACTTAATCATAAATGCTTTTAGAATACAATCTCAACAAGCCTTAGCCTCGTCTTTCAAAGAAAAAGAAAACATATACATCCTGATTTGACATCCTGATTTGGTCCCGAGGGACTTGGTTGATTTTTATCATGTCTGCTACCTCCAAAAACTGTACGACATGACCATTCAGATCTTCACCTGGCTTCCCCCGAACTGATTCTTTTGTACCATTTGAGCGAGCTGGGGTTTGATCTCAAAGTGAGTAGCATTTGTTCGCAAATTGAATCCATCAATTGGTTCTCCTCTCTGTGGTCGGAACAGATTTTGGAGAGGATTTCTCCTTTCTTCCCTTCGATTACATTCCCCCGGATTGTTAACTTGGTTTCGAACTTCTTCTAGCTCTCTCTGCAGATTCTTGAACAACTATCTGCCGTTCCTTTGATCTTCTTCAGCCATGTCTTCCTTCACTGGTCCTTGTGTTGTCAGGTCTCGTGTTTTCTTCACTTTGGATCTGGTAATCATACACGACCTGCACCAGTAAAAATTAAAATTAAGTAAATAATATAATAAATCTAGACTACCAAGCTTTAAATCCCCTAATATTAAACAACGACCTACACTTTGAGTCCTCGGCAACAGTGCCAAAAACTTGATGCAATATAGTTTTATCGAGTAAAAAATTTTCGAACACAGAGACTCAACTGGCCCGTTGCTATGAGTAAAAGGGATTGATTTCAAAACTTCAATATCAAGAAGCGATAAAATAACCTTGAATGATCAATTGTAAATTACCTAAAACTTTAAAGATTAATGCAAGTTTACCAAAGAGATAACAGTCGAGGAACTCAGGATAAATTGAGTAGATTAGGAATACGTTTGGACTTGTCAACAATATGACCCAATTTCCATTAAGTAGTTTGAATCAATTCGCTTACTATAGTTATTACCCTTAGTACCGGTGCAACAACAGTAGATCAATCTTAATCTCAACCTAGGTCTAGGTTTATTGACTTCGATTGACTCCCAAAGGCTCCAGAATCAAAGATCTAGATATCAAATCACCTATCCTCCAAGTGAAAAGACACCCAATTATTGTTGCAATCCCATCCAATTAACAAACCTATCAAGCTAGTTCATTGAGGCATAATTTCCAACACATGATGATCAATCATGCAAGGAATACAAATTGAAAACCACCACAATAAACAAACCATCAGAAATTCAAAACTTCAAATCCAAACAATATTCCAAAAATTGTTCCCATTCACATCCTAAACCTCCACAATGAGTGTAGCTACTCATGAACATAGTTGAAAATATCAATCTCTCAAAAACAAACATGGAAGAAATAAAGAACAAGAAATCTTAGGATTTAGGAATGAATCTTCAACTCTCGATTCGATTCCTCCCTTCAATCTTCGATTCTTGGCTCTTGAACTTGTTTTTCTCCCTTTTCCTCGTATTTTTTCTCCCCTCTAGGTTAACAAAAGTCTAACCCTTATATTGTGATCTCCCGTACCTTTTATATATGAAATTTTTGCCGCAACAGTGATTTTGTCCCAAACGGGACCCCCTTTAAAAACATGTGTTCCGAACGGAATGAAGCTTTTCACGAATTCAAAAATCCTGTGGGGTCTTAAGTGGGACGGAATCGTCCCGAGTGGTATGATGGTTCCGAACGGGACAAAATGCATCCCGCTTGGGACAGGCTGTTGAAATTCAAGCTAAATTTTTGAGTTGTGAATGGAACAAACGTCTCTCGAGCAAGGTGACTGGTCCCAAATGGGACAGAATGAGGCCCGAGTGGGATGGAACTCCACCTTAGCCAAATTCGCTCAAAAACTCAGATTTCTTGCTTGTTTCATGCCCTGCTTACTCAAACACCTCTCGAACACCAATTGAAGGTAAAATCAACCAAAAGAAAAGATATGTGTGTAATTTGTTCACCTAATTCACATCAAATCATGCAATTAAACACTCTAAAAATAGCATAAATCAAGCACATATCAATTCATTTCTGAATCAATGACTTGACGTCATTAAACTGCATCATTTGTTTTAACAGCTTCATTGTGTCTTCAGCGGACAATACAATGTTGTTCATCAACTGAGAATAAGTCTAAATATTGTTTCTCACGAATCAATAATGTTAAGCCTGTAACGATGCTCCTTTTATTATATCAGTTATTGGTGCATTAATTTGTGGTTTACCACCTTGCACAGGCGACCGTGCAATTGGTACCATACCTACCAAGGTATGCTCAATCTGCTACGGGGTATTTCCAGATGGATTTGAATTGTCTTCTCCAGATCATTGGAGAATAATCTCATATTTGGATTCATGGTTTTATCCTGTACAATACACCACTCGTGTTTAGGATATTAAAGAAACCACCTTTTTCGTTTAATTGAGATATCCCACAAAACAGTTTTAGCTTAAACCTTTCTTCTAATCAATCAGCTTCCTTCATTAGCTTAAAAGCTAAACTACCCATCATGGCCTTTTGACAAAGTCAAGATCCACTAGGGTATTTGGAACTGATTTAGAAGACACTAGATTAAGCATATAAACTACTACTTTTGGTGCATTTCCCCAAAATGAAAAATGGCAAAGCATGCATAGCTTATCAACTTTGAAGAATCTTATTTATTTTGTTTTGTCCACACCATCCCTTTAAGAGATAATTGATGTAGTCAACTGGGATACTATCCCTTTGCTCTGCCAGATACTGTAAAGCACATAACTTGAGATACACACCATCATGATGGAATCATAATATCTTTACGGTCTTGTTTAGCTTCTTCTCTACCATAGTCTTAAACGCTCTTGATTAGAGAAAGAGACTAATATTTTTAGTGAATTAGATAAACATATCCATATCTTAAGTGATTACAGTATCAATGCATATTTAAGGCAATTGCGGAAGTAGACTCAATACAGAGCAAACACAAAATATGTCCTGGAGATTCACTTGCCTATTAAATGGTCTGGTTATCACCTTATACCTCTAAGTAGTATTCATAAGCAGCATTTTGAGGAATACTGGATAAAATCCATAATTCCATGAATTACTTAAAACTACTTAGATCGATGTAACCTCATCTCTAGAAAGATTCCTTAATATGCTAAAGATCACTATCGGTTTATGTAAACAAGTACTGAACTGAAAAACATCCATTTAATAATAATGGAAAACACTATTATTTATCATGATAGAATATAAGTCTTTGAAAAATAAATAATTATCCATAGTAACATAAACGGAAATTATTTTTATACAAAACATCTCTTCAAAACTCAAACATTGTTTAACATAAACACAAAGTAAAAACTCCATCAGCTAGAGCAGCAACTCTAGCGGTTTTCTTGGAGTTGGTAATCCCGCCATCTTCAAGCTTTATCTTCAGCTTGATCCCCTGCAAAGTGTAGCAAACATGATTAGTAACCTCAGTAACCACTACCCACTAAGGAGTAGAAAACTGATACTTAAGATGTTTAACAACCAATGCAAAAGATGACGTACCTTATCCCTAACTTAACAATCTTAGACAATTTACTTTCCAGTGACTCTTCTTGCCACACTTGAAACATTTGTCTTCCTTGCTATCTTTCTTTCCCTTGTTCCTCTCTCCTTTACCATTCTACTTCTTCATGTCATTACGACGTGACTTAGAAGAACTTAAAGCAAGAGATCTGGAAAGACTTGATAATGCAAGATTGCTCCCACTACTTCCTTCGTTCCTCTTTTCTTTGACATCAGTCTTTTGACTCACAAGCAAATCAGAGCGACTCACAGAAAAGACTGAAGAAGCTTCTGCTGACACAAGATCCTTGAGCAGACTGTGAAAAGTATTTCTGACTCTGGTTTTTCTCAACAGAAATTCTTAAGTCATCAAATGACTTTGTTAGCGTGTTGAGTATCAAGTCAATTTCAACATCATTGTCAATTTGAAAACCCATTAATATGTACTCTTCGAAGAGCTTGATGAGTGATTCCACATGTTCATGCACTGAAAAGCCCTGACTTATTATCTATCTTACAATGCGCTTGAGAAGACTGGATCTAGAATGTCCATTGAGCCCACCATATGCTACATCAAAACATTGCATAATATCACGCGCAAGACATACATCACTATAATGAGGACGCAGTGCATCTGACATACCACCCAAGATGTATTGTCTGACCATGCCATTTGATCACATCCACATGTGAAACTGTGCACGCTCCTCTTTGAAAGATGCATCGGTCGGCAAACTCGGATAGGGAGTTTGCAAAATAAACAAATGCCAAATGAATTCAAAAATTTGACAATGTCACTTTTCCATCCAGGAAAATTTGGACCAGCCTAGGAATTGTGTACGATTGAATTAATGAGCGATGCAATAATAGACATATTGGAAAAACAAATAAACGGATTAAAGTAAGAACATACTACGAACAATTAAAACAAATATGCATAGAACCTCTAGATAAAATAATGCAATTTGTTTCCGCCAATTTCCCAAGCTAATTTACCGCAAGCTACTTTTTTTACGTTTACGGAAAACACTCAACCAGACCAAAATAGGTCCTTTAATTTCTCTCTGTTCCAGGTATCCGCCGGCAAAATAAATTAATATTGGAGATCCTAAGACCATGTTCACCTATCCGGAGCAGGGACATCACAAATGAGTTATACTCCAGGCAACATCTAAGACAAATAACCACAATCCTAACTCCAGATGATAAAAGGCAATTTGGCTTACGTACCAGACCCATACTATATGCCCTTTACATCCTTTGTTATCTCATTTAGATTAATCTTAGAGACAAGTGAAAGTTATCTTAATGCAAGCCGCTTCAGCAGACGTTTACTTAGAGGTTCCCACTTCTCATCTTAAACTAAATGTTTTATTTAGAAACCTCATCAAATTAGAACTGGTAAGTTATTTCGAACACAAGCTACCCGGGTAGTCATTTACGCTTCGAAATGCCTTACTTCTAATGAGAGTTCGTATTTGTGGAGGTCTAATGATTTTAGTTTGAAAAGAACCAAAATCCAGCGTAGTATTTTAATTTCTAAAGGTTTCATGCACACCCATTATTTTGTGTCTCATAACGTATGTCACATCTAAAATTCCATTATAAATTATTATGATCCCAGAATTTATAGACACAATTTAAACATAAAATAAATCACATAAAGCATGCTCAATAATTAAAATGATTACAACATGCTTAAACTGTAAATAAAAAAAGTAAGTAAGCATGCTTTCCTATTATTTACTAGTGCGCACATAATAAATCACACCAGTACGAGAATAAAATATATATACAAATAAATTCTCGTAGCCCCTCAGATGCAATCACATAGGAAATAAATTAAATCTAATTATTACAAGATTTAATTTCTGATACAGATCTTCAAACTGCGCCTCCGTTTGACTTAAAATCTGAATATGGCTAAAAAATCAGCAATTAGGCTGCAAATTACGGTTTCAGGCCCAAACTGGGCCCAACAACAGCATAAACCCTAATTTTCAAAGACTACGGCCCACCTCTGGGCTGACGGGGCCCAACCTCCGGCCCAAGCAGCCAAAACCTAGAGCTTGGAAACCCTAGCCACCATCCTACAATCCTAGCTGCGTCGCCGCCTGTTCAGCCCACACCCGCCGCCTCCTGCCATTGCCAGAATGTATCCCGGCCGCACCCGCGACTCAGCACCGCACCGGCGACCATTGCCATACGGCACCTGCTCCTCCGGCGAGTCGACAGGGCGCGCAGAAGAGGCAGCAGTAGTCGCAAGTAAACTGCGTTGCAAACCATCGCCGATGCGCGCGGCCCCCTACCATCGTGCGTGATGCTCGCCACCTCCACGCAGTCATCGAACATTGCAACAAGCATCACTACCAGCCGCATCCTCACCCATTGTTGGCATCCACCACTCGTAGCCTTGCTCGCAAGATGTATCAGCGGGCAACCCATCGCGCATGAAAAAAAATTGTGCGCAGAGGGTGTGCACAGGCAGCTTGGCGGCGGAACCCTAGCCGCTGCCACCTGCACCTTCATTCCAACACCTCCTACATATCTCACCGAACTTGTTTGTATTCACCCGTGACTGCAGCAGTGCGAGAAAGAGAGGGCGCAACCCAGTCACAAACAGAAACCCTAGGTTTCTGCCCGCCGCCGCCGGCGTGCAGTGTGCTGCGGTGGTGCTGAAGACTGTCATGTCTGATACAGAGTGTTCTTCATGTTCTTCGTTCTTCCGGATTTCTCAAACTTTAAAAATTTGAATTAAAAAAATACAATATATATATATATATATATATATATATATATATATATTACATGATTTTTCCTATCAAATCTAAGCACGGATTTTTTCGTGGTGAAAAAACAAATCCAAAAATGAGAAGGCCACGAGAACAAAAACCATCCACGACAATTCAGATCCATCCACAATAAATATAAACATCCATATTTATTGAATCTTAATTTATTTAAGAAAGATCCTAAAAATCCAGACCGCCTGATACCAATTGTAGGAACTGAGTCTACAACAAACAATGTGAATTGTCTTCTATTATCTCAACATTTTGGATCATTCTTATAGTATCAAAAATAAATCAGATGAAATAAGTCAGGGAATCTATGCATGCTCCTAATATTTAATTGCAAATGATGAATTGACGGAATACCTTAACTCCAGCTTCTGAGCTGCAGATTTGTATCAACGACGAGGATTCCGGATATAGGGATCTTGACCAATGCTATTGTGCTCCAAAAGATTTGATCTTCTGTTTGTTCCCTTACTCCTCGGAAATTTGGTGAGAATACTCTACCCAGTTCCACCAAAAACTCAAAGAAATTGAACAATCTTCATTGAAATGTTTTAGTAGCTGATCTCTCTCTCTCTTGTGTTGTAGAATACTGTATTGAATAATAATGTATCTGATCTAAAGAGAGAAAGACTTATATAGTGTTAGGGTTTGCAAACCCTAACCCTAATGGGCTCAAGCAGTTTGTGGGCCAGGCCAAGGATCAAATGCAAATAATAAAATGGGTCCTCCTTATTTATTAATTCCATATCCAACCCATAACATATGAATTAATAAAACATTGTTTTACCTTCACCATGGAAACAATGCTGACTCACCCCATTATTACCACGTTATTTGGAACGGGTTGAATTAAACTTGAATGATCCATATATTAAGGTTTCAAACATTTAGTAATTAATTTGGCTTGTGATAATCAGCCACAATTAATTAATCTCTTATTTCCTGAGTAGTACCACTCACTCCTTTTCATTTATGCCAAAATTAAACAATTCAACCTGCAGGGTTTACCGTAATGAACCTTGTGAGCTACTCAGGGAACGTCCCCATCCTGAAATGGATATGATTACCTACATGTCCAGCCTAAGCAGGTCACACACAAACCGCCACACCCAAGATCCAGGTAAAGCAGTACATGTAAGACTCGTTACCAGAGCCAGTCAACTTGTGCATGCCCTTTAGCCTTCCATTAGGTTTAAGATCATAACAAGTATCTAGAGATCTGGCTCATTTATATGTCAATTAGAATGGCACATCTCACTGTTGATCCCATCAATACATAAAGATGTACCGACACATCAAGTAGTTAAGATAAGCTCACTTATGAACTATTGTGTCGCAGCCTAAACCGACAGCCCATCCAGGGACTGTCTCAGCCGTGATACAGTTTATACCTCGCTAGGTCAAATGATTTATATGATCCTTTG
Organism: Plectranthus barbatus; assembly: GCA_026898455.1. Lineage (NCBI taxonomy): Eukaryota > Viridiplantae > Streptophyta > Magnoliopsida > Lamiales > Lamiaceae > Plectranthus > Plectranthus barbatus. The sequence goes on from JAPKLW010001184.1 coordinate 168,543, forward strand.
GATCTCCTACACACCATATGATCATCCCTATAGGCGAGATAATAGGATATTACAATTCGTATTATACGTTTATTATATCAGATAGCGACTATGTTGATGTAACACTTTTATGAAGAACAGTGTATCAAACGAACACACTTAATCATAAATACGTTTAGTATACAATCCCAACAATTTTACATCAAAATACTTCATTTTAACATATAAAAAATATGCCTTACAATTTTTTGTCATTTTACCTTCGATGTTCTTCATTTTTATTTTTGATTTCCTTCATTGTATTTTAAGATTGTCATTTTATCTAAAAAATTGTTCACTTTTATCTTAAATTTTGTTCATTTTATCTTAAATTTAGCTCATTGTAATTCTCAAATTCAAATGGTAACAACATTTCTCATATGATCACTTCCCTTTATATATATATATATATATATATATATATATATATATATATATATATAGAGAGAGAGAGAGAGAGCAAAATTTATCTAAACACTTTTGATAAGTTAACATGTTATCGAGCCACATGTTTAATAATACTCCCTCCATCCCATTAGTGTAGTCCCATTTCTTTTCGACAAGGGAATTAAGGGTTGCGGCAAGTGTAGTGGAATTAATATTTTATTAGTGAGTGTGAAAAAGTTTGCCATTTTAGAAAAATGGGGCTATTTTATGGGACAAACAAAAATGGGAAATGGGACTACTACTGCGGGACGGAGGGAGTATAAGTTTTTTAGCCACTTTGATAATGATTGGAGAGAGAATCTAATATTTAAAAATGTTGAGCATTAATTAATTTGTATTTACTACCCCACTTACTCCACTCTTTCCACCCACTCTCTCTCATCTCTTTCATCGCCCCTTCAACCCCACCCACCGATCGCCATTATTGTTTGTTGAGGACTCGGAGAGCACTCAAATTTTACTGTCGGAGCAAAAAAAAATTTACTGTGATGTCCGTTCCGTCGAAGATTATGTCTGGAGAAGAAGAAAATCGAAACCAAGTAAGTTCATTCCCGATTTTCTATCGAAAATTATGTCTATTTTTTCTCATTTTTCATCGATTTCTATGCTTTTGTGAATCGGATATACGTTCAATTATGTATATAGTTTATTAGTTACATATTTCATCAAGTATCAACTTAAATATGACTAGAATTCAATTTGAATTCAAATAATTTTTTTTTAAAAAAATGAGATCTCAACTTCTATCTCATTGTGCATATCGAGATCTCAACTTCAAGTCCAGATCTTGACTTGCACATCAAGGTAGAAGTCGAGATCTCAATTTTTTTATTTTTTTAATTTCTGATTTTACTTTGTTGATTATCCTTTTGTTTAAATTTTTACTTTCTTTATTGCAGATATGGGAGTGCATCGGGCCTGATTTGCAGGGGCATGTCCCGCTGTTGTTAATTTATACGACCGGGACATTATTGAGGATATTTGGGTCAGATTGACAAATTTTAGAGATGAAGCTTTTCAGTTGTTTAGGGATGGACCGTTCGGTCATTTTCTATCTTTTTGGTGGAAGAAGAGAACGATACGTGCTACATGGGCTTGGATCACGCAAGAGATTGATGTGAAGGGAGCTGAGAATGAGCTCTGGTTTTGTGTTAGCGAAACCAATATTTGATTTGGTGCTGAAGAGTTCTATTTGATGATCGGGCTATAGTTTGGTGATTTAGGTTTTGACCCTATTGAGGCGCATCCGGTGCCGACTGATGGCTGCTTGTATCACTACAAGTCCTTTCCTTCTGTAGATGATCTACACTGTGATTTTATGGACACGGGGCTTAGGTTGAGCGATTCATATGATGATTAAATGGAGATCGCTCAGTTATATTTTTTTATCGCATGGTGGTATGCTTGGATGGGAAGCGACACGTAGACTCTTGGGTTTATTCTGCAGCCACTAGCAGATTGCCTCATGCAGCCACTGGCGGATCGACTTGAGCAGCCACTGGCAGATAGACTTGTACAGCCATTGGCAGAACGCTTGATTGAGCCAGTGGTAGATCGACTTATTCTTCCAGTGGAAGATAGACTCATGCAGCTAGTGGCTACCCACATGTTAGAGCACATTGTGGAGCTAGTGGCTTCCCTGGTTACTGAGAAGATGAAAGTCTTCATGCGGGAGCTCGTGAATGGTCTTTTTTGCCACAAGAGCCAGAGCCGGAGCTGGACCCCACCTGTGATTGATTCTACTACTGATGCCTCCTGTCCGGGACTCACCACTACCATTGGCACTGTTGGACCCACCACCTCTACCACTATTGGCCCCACCACCTCTTCCACAGTTAGCCCCACCATCTCCTCCCGTCCTAGGGCTACGAAGATGTTATCAGATTATCTATCTTACATGGATGATCCCACAACTCAAGTGATGGTGCCTGGCCAGGGATTGATTTTCAGTAATGAGCTCTATTTTCGGCCGATGAATGACCTACGGGAGAACCTTTCAGAAGATGTAAGTGTAAATCGACTTGTGAATTATTTTAATATTATTTTTATATTAATATATTTTTGTGATATCAGCTTTTGCAGGTGTTTGTTCTCATGATACGCGATTTGATTGCCAGTGGTAACAACAATATTGTTGATGGTGTTGATAGTGACAGCAGTATCATATTAGACCCCTCTTTCTTTGTAAGTAATGAACGTTGATTTATTTTAATATTCTTTAATTTTCATTTCATTTTATTTATGTATTTAATGTGCAGGACCGTATCTTTCTTCAATGGAAAACTTGCCACCCAAATCAAGAAGAGGAGTGGGGGATTGTGCCTCATGATAATTATAGTTGGTGGGTCCCCCATCCGATTTAGTGAAAGCTGTCCAGGGTCTTGATGGAATGTCTGGCTTTAGGAGTTGGTCCAAGGCAAAACATGTAATTTTCAAAATTTTAAATTAAACTTTTCTTTTGTATTATTATTAAGTTTAATTGTGTTGATTTGCATTTTAGGTCATATGTATTGTCCATCTGTACGTTCACTGGGTCACTGTACAGATTGATCTCCATGTGTAGCATGTTAAGTTATATGACTCACTTTACCATGTAGTAAACGATCCATCTGACCCACTGCTCTATGAGAAGAGGGATCGGGAACTTCTTCCACTTCTTAGATTGCTCCCTCATGTCCTTGATGCTGCCGGGTTTTGGAATGGGGCCATTCCTCCTCGTCAAAGGATCAATAGCCAATTAACTCTGATCAAGGACACTGATGAGCAGGGCAGATAGGAGGACTCACACAGTTGTGGGGTTTTTGCTATGATTTTTGTAGATAGATTAATTCAAAGAAGGAAGATTGGAGCAAGTGCACTTACTACTGAGTTTAGTATCACCTATAGGCAGTACGTAGGTGCTACGATAGTACACTAGTGTAGAAGTGCACATTCAGATTGCTTGTAGCACTATTTGTATTGTTATAGTAAAACATGTTTATTAATGTTGAATTAGTAATACAGATTTCATTGTTGGTGTATTTTGTGATTGAATTGCACGAGTGATTAAACGAATTTTATTCCATTTCTGATCAGGCATTTCGAGATAAATCAGCACAAATCGAGATCTTGATTTGTCTTAATTTATCTCGAAATGCCTAAAAAATCTTAAATTACTATTGATCTTAAATAAATACATTATAAAGTGTAAAAATATTTACTTGACATGTATTTTACAATTAAAACATCCTCAAATGTAATACATTCTCATTTGAAATGTATAAGATGAATCCATTCATACATAGGATGTTTCTATTTGAAATGTATTACATCTTGTTGGTCCCCAAGATCAAAGTACTTGAAATGCAGCGGAAATTTAAAGGTCCTTGCACTTGTCTTGCTGAGGTCTAACTGAACAAGGACTTAGAAAATTATGTTTTAAGCTCGAGAAGTTCTTACTTTGGTTGCAGTTTATTCTCCATCACTTGAGGTGCTGGGTTTTAATTCAATGATAAGCAATAAGCAATAAGAACAAGAAAAACACAAGGATTATAGTGGTTCAGAAAACTGTCCTGTGTCCACTCTATAGTCTGCTGACTGGAATTTACTAAGATTTGATGTAAGGTGTTGAACTTGATCTCTAACTGCAGGCAGCACCTCTATCTTGCCACAGCGCACCTTCAAGTAGCTCCTTCGATATCAATCTTCTCAGCAATCCTTGGAGTGAGGACGCACCTTGCAGCCTCCTTTGAATGCCTAACTTAGGAGTTTTAGAGTTCCTCCTTGAACTTAACCAACTTGCAGCAACAACCCGTAATAGTCATGCTTACAGAGTAAGATGACTGATGAGTTCTTTCTAGGATCAAAAGAACTCCAAGATAACTCTGGAAGTGAACTTCCAAAATCTCATGTTTATCATGGGTATCTTCTGCAAAACCTTGAAACTTTAAGTGTTCGGTAGAGAATTCGGCAGAGTTTGTGCTTCTTCTTTTGTACGATTCGATCTCTTAATTTTTCTACAAATCCTCTGTTATTTATAAACAAAAATTCAGGACTTTGAATCTTTTGTCCGTTAGAGATAATTGGTGAACGATCAATCTTCTTTATTCCTTTTTCTAAGCTGCAACAGAGACATTTCAAGTCTCCTTGCGCTGGTTCTTTCTTTTTCTGACACCCAATCATAGTGTTAGAACTGATCTCCTAATGATCCTAGGAATCCTTCTGACTTTCAATATGTATACCTTCATATTCAGGAGATTTCTTAAAATCCTTAGACTGAAAGTCTTTTCATTTGATTTCATGCATCAAATGTTTGCTAGACTCTGGGAATGTTGCTGGAGGAACTCTTTACTGAGTCCGTTGAGCATTTGCTGAGATCTCAGCAACCTTGCTGAGATCTAGCATATTGAAACTTCAGAGTTTATTATACTTGTCTGCTAGCTATACTTGTCTGCTATACTCTTCTAGCAATCTTGAGACTTGCTGAATGCCCTCAGCAATCTTCCTATGTTTCTCGGTACTTACTAGATTTTCGTATCTCCATTCCTTTGCTAGCTTCTTCAGCAATCTTCATTTCTATGGAGCATTGCTGACTTTTCAATTCTTCAAAGGTTTTGCTAACTTTTTCAGCAATCATTTATCAAACAATTCCTAACTCTATTACAACTCAATCAAAAGTATCCTATACAGGACTTTTACAATTTTAGCACATTGCTGAGTTGCTAGAGACTCAGTAAACTTAGCTTTGATGCACCAAAACAAATACAAATACAATATGGTCAAAAGGGTACAATATTCCCAACAATTTCCCCCTTTTTGGTGCGATCAAAGCCCTACCAAAAACTATATTGCTAATCACGAAAAGGAAGACTCCTAAGTTTGCAAAATAAATCTAGTAATCTAACTCAGTATGTCGACCCCCTTAGACTCAGCATTGTTTGAAAATCTTCCCCCTCAAAACGAAAAGGGTATTGCTCTATTAGAATTTTTAAAGTACAAGTGAATGGCTTTGTAAAGATGCTGGAATTTCAGTAGCATTTAAGCACATAGCAACTTTCACACAAGAATAGAGCAATACGAACACAAATTAACCTCAGTAGTCCACATGCAATTCGTTGATTACACAAAGAGTGTAAATTCAGCAAAGCAAATAATATCAAAATTGGACAAGGAGATGTTGTCTTTAATCTGGGTAAGTTTCCATTAAATAATTTCAGCAGTGAAGTACAAGGAAACTAAAACCCACGAAAATTTCAGAGAAACAAAGATAGAGAGAGTTACTTCTTAGTAGCAGAGGAATCCGAATCAACATTCTTTAAGCTTGGAGACCCGGTGGTTTTGGTGAGATTGCTAATTGATATTGCAGTAAACTTCATGAATTTTTCCACTAAGGCGTCTCTCTTCTCCCTTTCAATTCGCTTCCTCTATTCTTTCCTTCTCCTTTCTTCTCTATCTTTTTCCTCTTGCTGCCTCCTCAAATCCTCTTCATGCGAGCTTCCAGGTGGATACATCTCTCTTCTTCTTCCTTACGCCTTTGTGCTTCTTCAGCCATCCGTCTCTCTTCCCCCTCTTTGATCGCAAAAAAAAATTTCAAAAGAGAAAGATGTGAAGTCTTCCTTCATTTATGAGCGCAACTCTTCCTTGGCCTTTTCCATTCTGGCATCCAATGCTGCATCAATATAGGCCTGAACATCCCTCTGAAAGGTACTTGTGCTCAAGGGCTCAACTGTTAGGACCGGGGGTGGGTCAGAAGTAATGGCTTGTCTTGTAGAAGTAGTAGGATTCTCAGCAACCATCTCTATGGCCTAGGGCTTCTTAGCAGGTTTCTCATTTTCAATCTCCATGTCATCGATATCTTCAATGTTGGGTGTGGGATATTCCGACTTTGGCTCATAGACAATTATGTGCGTAGGAAGACATGCTACGGCATTCAGAATGTGAGCACAGAATTCCTCCATCTTCCTTTCTTCTTCTACCTTCGTTCTTTCTTCATCATCCTTGGCTAACCAGGCCAGCAACTCAGCAGCAGCAGCCTGCTTCTTTGTTGCAGGAGACCTTAGCACAATCCCGGTGGTGGAAGGCTCAGCAACTGGAGCATAGTCAGATGGGGGCAGTGATCTATCTCCCATTGCAGCACGGTGCTCCTTGATCTTTCGACTTCCCTCCAGCACCTGCTTCTTTGTATACTGCCTCATGGATGACTGATCCATCCAGTTATCAGCCCAGTCCTCCTCCCTGCTCCAGTAATTCAAACCCAACCGATCCATCATAATTGTGTGATCTTCAAAGCTCAGCTCGTGGTTTGCAAAATAAAACCTTCTCTATTTTTGGAATTCTTTCTTAAGAAACTGAAGCTCAGCAGATTCTTCTTCAAATTCAGTAGCAAAAGTAGTCAGAATTTCCTCTGATAGTTGGGCTTCTATAAATATGGAGATGTCGTTCGCCCATGGGATTAGGTCAGCAATCTCCTTATCAGTGGCCTCCACTGCTGGACGCCATTGAGCGATCCTCTGTGCTTGAAATTGACGGTATGGTAATCCAACAAGGGGCACACGGTAGACATCTTTAATTAGAGATTGCTGCCCTTTTCCCTTGCCTTCAGCAGCTTACTGAGATCCCTCAGTAATGTCAGATGCCGCAGACATGCTGACTTCCTCCCCATGATGATCACTTGGAATAAAATCTAAGGATATACTAGACACTTCGGGAGAGGGAGGAGTAGCACGCATCTTCCATAAGGAATCTATCGTGTCCTTCAGAAGTTGTGAGGAATCCACAGCATTTGCCCATCCTGGGACTTTACATGGTGAAAGTCCTTGGGCGCTGAGATACTTCTCATTACTCAGCCTCACTTTCTCTTTTAATTCTTCCACTAGTTGTTCTGGCGTGGTCGCTCTTGGTTGTGGATCAGCTACAATCCCCAAGGATTCCCTGTGCTTGCTAAAGAAGCCTGCAAATCTTCATAAATAACGTGCTAGAACATTATAGTAAACAAAATTTAAGAAATAACTATAATACTCCTCATCAGATTTTGATTGAGATGCTTCAGCATTCTTGGCATTATCAGACTTCTTAGCATCCACGTCTTCAAGGCCAGCAACCTCTTGCACTGCTGCCTGAACATCTTTAGAACCCTTAGCAACACTGTCTCCTCTTGGCACGATAGTTTGCTCAGCAACTACGGCAGCACGGTCTCCTCCTAGCACGACCGTCTGCTGAGTAACAGCTTCAACATCCTTAGCAGTATTGTCTCCTTCTTGTGCAACAGTCTACTTTTCAACAATGTCAGCAATCTTATCAGCATTATCTCTACCTTCCACGACAGGCTATTCAGTAATAGCTTCAGCAACACCACTTCCTCCTTGCACGGTGGTGGGCTCTACAACCGGCTTGGCACTGCTCCCTTCTCCTGGCACGGGAGCCGGCCATCCAATTAATACAGTACCACTACCTGTGATAGGTACGATGGGGTGCTCATTAAAGAAACCTGTAGATAGCATCTTGTGGAAATCTTTTTCCGAGATGGCATCAGGATTTGCTATAGGATCCTCTTCGGGCTCAGTAACCTGTTTGCCCTTGCTTTTGTCTACTGTGGAGGGAACTATCGGCTCAACAGGCTTCTCCTTCTCTACTACATGTTCAGCAGTCAGCTCCTTCTCCACGGCTTGCTCGGCTATTTTCTCCTTCTCCTGTCTCTTCTTCTTAGCAAACTCCTCAGCAGCTGCCTTGACTTGTTCAAAATTTGCATCAGTCTGCTGGAAGGTTATCTCCTGCATTACCTTCTGAAACTCCTTTTGCTCTTGCCTTTTTTCCATCACCTTAGCAAGCCTGGCTTTCTTCCTTGATTCCTGCTCACCCAGAGTCAACAACTTTCTCTTGGTATTCTTTGGATTTGTAACTTCAGATGGAATTTGGACTAGTATGGTTTTCCCTTGGAAAGCATCACCCCTGCCCTTCTTGGTAGGACTTCTTCTTCAGCAACAGCAACCTTTTGCTTCTTTCTTTGTTGGGGTTTGTTGGGGGTCCTCTTCTTCTTCGGTGGCTTGTTGACTGGGTCCAAACGAGTAAGGTCTGGAAGTTTCTCCATCTCTTTGAACAAAGATTCGGTCTCAGCTTTCCTCCGTGCCTCCTGCACCTCTTCCTGTATCAACAGAATAACAGTTTGTGGAACCATTTCCCCCTAATCATACTCATCTTTGTTATAAACGGGTTCATTTGGATCCGCATTCCTCTTTCCGATGGGGATTAGCGATGTTTGGTGACTGGCATGTAGTCCGTGGGAAGCAGAGGCTTGCCACTATCCAGCTTCTCCTTAGGGATAAACCCCTCAATGAAATGACTTATTTTCAACCCAAAACTTACATCAATGGTGAAGGTGTGCTCGATCTTGATGGAAGAATTCTTCAGTGCATGCTCCAGCTACTTGCTGAGATGAACTCTGCATAATTTCCACGGGTGGTATCGTTCAGTGCCATCATAATGGAATATTTCTTTGCATTGAGTTTGGAATATGAACCAGCTTTGCACATTAGCATCCGTATCACTATAATCACCAAGTCCCAGTGCGATTCTGTGAGTGTTTTGATGGGTGTGACAACCTTCCACAACTTCGCAGCATAGTACTCCTGCTTCCACTGCAACCAACGGTTCTTCATCTCGTCCTTGTCGTTAACCTTGTAGGTAGCTATGTTGTCTCCTTCATTCCTTAGACCATATTTATCAGCTAGCACCTTTGGGCTAACTTTGATCATGGTTCCAAAAACACATGTCATGAAAAATGACTTATATTCAGCAATGACTGCTCGGACATAGAATTCAGCCACCATATGTGGCCTGAACCTCAGTGGTTCTGCAATCAAGTATTTGAGTAGGCCCTCGCTCCTGAGTCGATTTAGAATACAAGGTGGAAAGTGATTTGTGCACAATGGCTCATAAAGGATTTTGTCTTTCTGTACCTGCGCATCCCTCTTTTGTGCATTGGCGAGTTCTCCTTCCTTTTTCTTCTTGGCTATGGAGACCAGACGTCCATATTCAATAAAGTCATCGATGTGTTCCTTCTTGAAAATGCCAGTGAATGTTGGCATGTACGCTTCTTGCGTAGTAGGAAGAGCAGTTGTACGGCCTGATGTTTCTGCTGGGGAATTTGAACGACTTGATGATTCTTCTATTGAAGTAATTTCAAAACTTAGACAAATCGTAGGATCGAAGATGAAATATAGAATGTTTTGAAGTTTGAATAAGTGCTCTGAGAGCAAAATCATCCATTTTTATAAGGAATGGAGGTGTTTTAATCGAATGGTTGCAACGTGGTGTCTAGCTGGACAGATCAACGGACGTGGTGTGGTGCAACTGTTTGCATTTTGACCCATGATATGGAAATCTCTCATTCGATGCCGCCCTTCGAAACATTAATCCCGCATTTAATGTTGCTTGTAGCAACCACTTCCTTTGATTGGGTACTCCCGCTCTTTGAGAGCTTTGAAAATTATTTGCTGAAAGAGATTTGCTAGCAAAAATAAGTACTCTGCTGAGAGCTTGGACTCAACTGACAAATCTGCAAAACATAATTCAACGATCATCGCAATTAGCAATATATCTCCTTAGCAATCCATCGTAGCAACAGTAACTCAACAATCCTCGTACGACAGAAATCTAAATGATTGCTAAGTAACAAGAATTTATTCTTGAAAGCATGAGCTTGGACACACTTTAATCCGCATCAACTCCAGAAATCCAAGAGGTCCAAGAAGACCAAAAACAGAATGAGAGCTAGGATTCATTCTTCCATTACATCATCCAACTCCAGCAATCCAAGCTTTAGACACAACTCCTTGAATCTGCTTTCTGTTAGAGGTTTGGTGAAGATGTCAGCGAGTTGATCATCTGTTTGCATATATTCCATAGAAATGTCCTTCTTCTCCACGTGATCTCAGATGAAATGATACCTGATATTGATGTGCTTGGTCATCGAGTGATGTAATGGATTCTTTGTGATGCACATCGCGCTATTGTTATCGCAGTAAATCAGAACACAACTGGTGCTGACTTCATAATCTTGAAGTTGTGTTTAATCCACAGCATCTGCGTACAGCAACTCGCAGCAGCCACATATTCAGCTTCTGTTGTGGATATTTCTACCGAATGTTACTTTTTGCTGAACCAGCTAATCAGCTTGTGTCCAAGTAATTGGCATGTTCCACTCGTGCTTTTGTGATCAATCATGCATCCTCCAAAGTTGGAGTCTGAATATCCGATGAGTGTTAGATCATCAGCCTTGGGATACCAAATTCCAAGCGATTATGTTCCTTTCAAGTCCTTTACTATTCTTCTTGCTGACTCCATGTGTGACTTTTTCAGATTTGCTTAATACCTAGCACACACACCTACAGCATATGAAATATCTGGCTTGCTGGCCGTTAGAATAATAATGAACCAATTATACCTCTGTATGTTGTTGGATTGACGGATTTGCCTTCCTCATCCAAAGAAATTTGACAAGCTGGGCTCATGGGTAATCGCAGAGTCCTAGTTTTCTTCGGACAATATTTGTTGATGAGATCTTTTGAATATTTCTTCTGATGTATAAATATCCCTTCGATGGATTGTTGAACTTGTAAGCCTAGGAAGTAGGACATCTTTCCCATCATGCTCATCTGAAAATGAATCTGCATAAGCTGTGCAAATTTTTCACAGAGGGTTAGATTCTTGGAACAAAATATAATATCATCCACGTATATTTGCACTAGCAATATGTCTTCAGCATCCTTGATTAGGAAGAGAGTACGATCGATCTTCCCTTTCCTAAACCCGTTGCTCAGCAAAAATTGAGATAGTGTCTCGTACCAAGCTCTGGGAGCTTGCTTTAACCCATATAGTGTCTTTCTCAACCTGTACACCTTGTTGCCTTGCTCAAACCCAGGAGGTTGCTCCACATAGACTTCCTCCTTGAGTTCTCCATTTAGGAACGCGCTCTTGACATCCATCTGAAAAATAGTAAAGTTATGATGTGCATCATATGCAAGGAATAACCTGATTGCTTCCGATCAAGCCACTGGAGCAAATGTCTCATCGAAATTGATTTCTTGGCTACGAGCCTTGATTTATTTCTCACGACGATTCCATTCTCATCCCGCTTATTCTTGAACACCCACTTTGTGCCGATTACTGATTGGTGAGTTGGGCATTCCACTAAGTTCCAAACTTGATTGCGAGTGAACTACGACAGCTCTTCTTGCATTGCATTTATCCAATCAGTAGATTGTAGAGATTCAGCAACCTTGGTTGGCTCTATTTGTGATATATTACAGGCTAACATTGAACTTCGTCTGGTGCGTACTAGATTTGTGAGATCATCCAATATTGCATCTGTTGGGTGATCTCTCAGCAGTCACTTTGGCCTTGACAACTCAGTGACTGTAATGGATTGACTGCTGGGCCCCGTAGCTGAAGTTCCTGCAATAGGAATGTCAAAAAGTTGTAAATTTTCAAAATTCTCAAGACCCCTTTGATAAGCTCATATTTATACTCACTTATCTATATTTTTCTCTATTGTTTCAAGTGTTTTACATTATATTTTTACTTATTTTTGTGCATGAGTCTACTTTAGAGGGTGTTATGCCTTTGATGGGTGAATTTTGCAGGTTTTAGGCCAAATTCATTGGAAACCCGTACCGAAAGCAGATGATATTCAAAGGAACAGTCACGAATTCTTTCACACGTGGAATCTGAGCTAATGGAGCATGTAAATAGAAAGATCTTTGAATTATATTTCCAATGCAACTGGAATCGGGTCAATCGGAGTTCGGGAGAGGAAGTTATGGCTAAAACCGTGAGACTGCGCAGACAGATGTTTCTGTGTCGAGAGACAGGATTTGTGTCGACCGAAACAGAGGTCAAAACATTCCTGTCGACCGACAGGATTTGTGTCGCTCGACACAGAAGCCCAATTTGAAAAATCGACACAAATTTTAGCGCGGATTTTGACTGGATGGTTGTGTCGATCGACAGCCTGCCTGTCGATCGACACGGAGGTCCGAAAAGGCTGTTTTTGGCCTGTTTTGGAAGTTTTTGCTATTTTTACCCAATACTCAAATTAGGTCTTTTCCCCTCTCTATAAATATGAACTCTTAGGCACGAAAATTATCAATCTTTTATGCATTATTACACTTAGAATAATTGAGCTTTGGAGTTTTTACAAGACATTCAAGGTTCCTCTTTATTTGTAAGTTCTTTAATAATATGTTTGCTTTTATTCTAGTCATGTTTTGTGGCTAGAACCCTAAACAAGTTCTAGGGTTATGATTTCTTTTCTGATGCATGTTTAATTGATATCAACTCTTGAAGCATGGTTTAATTCTCTAATTTAATTCTATAATCTAGACTAAAAGAACGACCGAGAGGTGAATTGAGATCTAGGTTTATAGTTAATAATTGATGGATCGAGAGATGAAAATTATTAACAGGAAGAGAGAATTAATTGTGTTTATTTTCTATCTCAAAAGGAAGAAACTTGCATAGGAATTAATAGATAATTATTGAGATTGATTAATTTGGTGTTCTTGAGACCGAGAGGAGATAGTCACTAATTAATAATCTAGGATTTAATTGCCTAACCAAGTAATTTAATCCATCAAAATCTATGTTTTCCCCATTGCTGAGTTGATTGATATTTGCATGTTGATGATTAGATTATCTGCCCTAGGATCTGTGCTTTCCTTTAACTGTTTTAAAATCCCTTTAATTTCTTGCACTTGTTATCTTTAATTTCCAAACAAAACCAAATCTTTTTTCTATTTCCTCAAACATCTATGTTCTAAAAACTGTGACTAGTACTTTGGATTTTTCATTGCACAGTCCCTGTGGGATCGACCACCTACGGGTGTAAAAATATTATTTGCTTAACCGCTATTCTGCAGTTATCACCCTTGCTGAGTTGTCGTCTGTTGGATTATTGTCTGCTGGAATTCCATCTGCTGGAATAGTAACAATTGTTCCCTCAGCAAACTACTCTGGTACATTCTTAGCAATGTTATCTTCAGCAATCTTTTCGCCATTTCATATAGGATTTTCAGTAGGATCTTCGTCTTCATGAATGTATCCTCCTTCTAGAGTTCCCCCTTGATGTATGCTTTCCTTTAGGGATTTACTTTTAGAGGCCTTAATAGTGTCATTTGCATCACTGGCCTTCCTGGTAGTTTGTTGACCAACCGAGGTTTCCTTCGGAGATGTGTTTTCACTCATAGACCTAGTCAGAGCAATTGGTTCAACATTGGAAAATTTTGAGCCTAATTGTCCATTGACATCACTGTGAAGGGATTTGTAAATCGAATCACTTAATTCATTAGCTGAGATCGTTAATTGGAATATCAAAATAAATTGCTATGCATATGATTAATCCTAGCATGCTCTTATTGATTATGCATAAGAGGGTTTATGTCGAATACCTGAATTGTAGAACCTGAAGAACGTAGTGCTCAAAGATTTGATCCTCGATCCTTTTTCCCGTGCACCAGGATTTATTCCTAATAGATTAAGGAATTAAATCTATGAAATTAATTAGATTAATTTCAAAAACTGAAGAGAGAGAGAGAGAGCGAGAGAGAAGAAAGAGAACGATCCTCCTGATCTGATCTTCTGATTTGTATCCCAATTCCAATCCGAATATGTAGTGAAGATTCCCTTTGGATTCCTTACCCGGTTGAGAAGTAGAATTTCCTCCTCATTTTCAGATCTTAGTCGATCATACACAGCTCCCAAAACCTGGTTTGCTGTGTTGCAACTTATGATCTTGTGGTGTGTTGTGATCTGAGAAACTGAAGCCTATTTATAGGAAATTCTAGACTTCTATTGGGCCTGAGTTTTCATGGGCCAGACCAGGGAACAGAATGCTAAATAGCAAATAAGGCCTATCAATTAATTATTTCTCATACAATCCAGAATATAATTAATTAATTAATATTGATTTATTCCACTAGAGAATCAATACTGTCCTACCTATTTGCTACCACATTTTGAGGAACGGGTTGCATGGCTCGGTATATCCCCACATTTAAGGTTACAGACATTCATTAATTAATTTAGGCTCTAACAAGCCATTTAATTAATTAACATCTTATATTCCTGAGTCAATCCACTCAACCCTTTTCATTTATGCTTGAACTTAATCAGCCTGTAGGACTTTAGCATAACAAACCTTTTGAGCTGCTCAGGGAATGTCACCATCCTATACTAGATGTGGTTACCTAGTTCCAGCACGAGACAGTCATACACAAACTGCTATCACCCAAGATACAGATATACAAGCTAAACTAGAGCCTTTCACTGCAACTCAAAGTGATACACAATATGTGTATACTTCTGTACCTTCATTTAAGCTTAGGATCTCATCAAGCCATAAAGATCTAGATTCCTTTAATGTCAGATAAAGGAATCGATCTCCACTTAGGTCCTTATCAATGTGTGCCCCGCACCAGCATACCAAGCCATCCAAGATAAGATGTTTATTACCGCGTATGTTGTAGCCTACACCGATAGTCTATCCTGGGACTGCCTCAGCTGTGATAACTATTTATATCTCGCTAGGTCAGATGATCCATGCGATCTTCTGTGATCTACTACACACCGTATGACCTCCCTATCGACGAGATAAGAGGATAAGAGCGTTTGCGACACATGTTTGTTAATTTAGACAGGATAATATCATACAACATTTATGATTCCCAGTATATTAACCAATCGACCTTGTACATAATATACCAATCATAATGCTTTCAGTATATAACTCTATAACACTGGTCTCCTGAATAACTTCTCCTTGCTCTTTCACGGTCCTGCGCACTAGAATAGCTTCATCAAAAATAGCATTGCATTTTATTTCCACAAGATGGGTTGTGAGAAGGATGTTCATAGCCTAGGAACACTCCTTCATCAGCCTTTGGAGAGAAAGTGCTCAACTTTGACTTCCCATTGTTATGGATATAACACGGTGAACCGAAAGCACGAAAATGAGCTAGGGAAGGCTTACGACCATGGTAGATTTTGTAGGGGGTTTTGTGGAACCGAGCATTCAGTCCACTTCTATTTTGCGTGTAGAATGTTGTCATCACAGCTTCTCCCAAGTATCTTTGACCAAGATTTGTATCAGCAAGCATGGTCATTACGGCTTTCTTCGGCATTCGGTTCCTTCTCTCTGCTAAGCCATTTTGCTGGGGTGTTCTAGCAGTAGACCTTTCATGTCCTATCCCAGCATCAGCGCAAAAATCCATTAAAGCTCCGTTGCAGTAATTTGTACCATTGTTAGATCTGATCCTTTTTACTGTGACCTCCTTGTCATTTTGAACGCGCAATATGAGCTCCGGTAGGATCATCTTAACTTTTTCTTTAGTTCTCAGCAACTTCACCCATGTGTACCTCAACCACAACCAGTGAATAGTTTTTATTACCTACAGTGGGTGGAGTTACTGATCCGAATAAATCCATGTGCTGTAGCTCAAGGATTCTTTCTGAGGTGGCCTTTTCTGGATTCGACTTGAAGGTTTTGCCTTGATTTGCTTCCCTTGCTGGCAGGCTTTGCACACATCGTCCTTTCTGAAGGTTTCTTTTGGCAATCTTTCGACAATGTCGTTCTTGGCTATGTATTTGATGGTTCTGGAATTCTGGTGATTCAACCTCTACTGCCATAGCCAATTTGTTTCCTCTTTACTGAATGCGATGAAGCATGAATTCTGTTGTCCGCTTTGCCAATCTACCATGTATAGTCCACATTTTTGGACTCCTCTAAACTTTACTTATCATGTGGTCTTGTCAGCAATCTCTTATCATGTCTTGGGGGTTCTGTCTTGGGGGTGGGTGGTTCGTATTTGAAACCACCCACCCCCA